>JAJAGP010001494.1:0-24832 GCA_025084515.1 Ancistrus triradiatus
TTATTTAAGGGAAAGCTATAAAGGAATCCAAACAAGCCAAAGCCTTTTTTTAGAAGCCAGTACAATTTATTCATCAAACAGTTTGTTAAATGTTTCACAGTTTCCATTTAGATTTCTGTTCCTCCTCCTCCATAAGAAAAGCTCGGAATGAAACAGAAGCCCAAAGCCACTTTACAAATGAGCTGGTTTTTTAAATCTTTAACCTCAAGCGGCCGTTTATCCGCTCCTCTTTTTGAATTTTTACCTCACAACATAAGGAATGGATAGAACCGCGTAAAATAACATTAATAAACGGACACACCGAGTACAGACTAACATCTACAGAGGGAGGGGAGAGAGAGAGAATGATTTAAATATTGCAGAGCTTATCGATAGAGAGAGGGAATGAGAGAGAGAGAGATCTGGCTTTGATCAACGTAGCACCCGATCAAATAAATGCATAACAGTTAAGCGTTAACGCAAAGTAAATGTGCAATGTTTTAAGCCATAAATACATAAATAAATCAATAAATACATAAATTAATTACAGTGTGTAGTTTATAACGCGGTACAAATCATACCAGCAGTGTCGGATTTTCTGTTTCGTGCAATCTAAGAACAAAAGAATGAGTCTAAGATGAGTTTGTACACGTCGTGATGCCTCCCCAGGCTCCACCGCGGGTCCACGGGTTTACCCCGACGGTCAGGCGTGTGCTGATCGCCCCCTAGCTGATGCTGATTTAGCTGCACTTTATCAGACGCGCTTCTGAGATAACCCTCCAAGCCAGAAGGGGGCAGCACTCTGTAGTCATTATTATAAATCTGACTCCAAACTCTAACCCTCATTCCATACAGCAGCTCTGTTTCATTCTGAACGACTCACTAAAAGCAGAATGAGTCAGCTGAATCAGTGTCGGTCACTGAGTCGTTCAACTCGTCCAAACCCCAAACTGACTCCAGATCAGCACGCCACGTGCTTCATATCTAACCCGAGCCTGTGATTGGCTGAGAGAGAGAGAGAACCAACTCTGAATCCGTCACTTCATTTCATTACAACAGTGATTTGGTCCTGAACGAATCACTGAATCCTTTGGTCCTGCGTTCCACCGATCCAGCCTTTAATCGATGAATCAATCAAGAATCAAGAGATATTTCTCTCTCAACCAGTGAGTCATTTGGGTCAGCTCTCCCTCCTGTTCGAATCAGTGAATCATTTGCTTGTAACTGAGATTCACTCCTATCCTATGCAGTGAATCAGTGTTTGAATCAATGAATCATTTGCTCTTGACAGGCATTTTGCATCGCTCTCGTTCAGAGAGTCAGTGTTGAATCACTGAGTCATTTGTCTACAGCTGTCTGACTGAAGTTCAGCCTTCTCTCCTGTTTGAATCAGCTAATCACCTGATTCAAGGATCTGATTCAGTGATTCAGAGTTTGAAGACCTTGAACCAAATGATTCAGACACTCAAACAGGAAAGAAGGTTGAATTCACAATTCAATGATTCAGTGCTGACTCATAGAACCAAATGATTTATTGACTCAAACAGGAGAAAATTTTAGTCATGACAAATGAACCAGTGAATCCTTTGCTTCGGAGAGTCAGTGTTGAATCACTGGATCATTTGTCACAACTGAAATTCAGCCTTCTCTCCTGTTTGAGTCTCTGAATCATTCGCTCATGACAGGAAGTTGCTTTTACGATATGATTTGCATCTCTGTCGTTCAGAGTCAGTGTTGGGATCAATGAATCATTTGTCACCACTGAAATTCAGTCTTCCCTCCTGTTTGAATCAGTAAATCATTTGATTCAGAGAGTCAGTGTTGAATCACTGAACCAGTCTGTGAATTATTTGATTCACAAAATGAGTGTTAAATCACTGAATCGTTTGTCACAACTCAAATTTTGCTTTCTGACCTGTTTGAATCAGTGAATCGTTTGCTTGTGACTGTTGAATCACTGACTTATTTGTTAACATCTCTCTAACTGAATTCCGCCTTCTATCCTGCTTGAAGAAGTTCTGTGAATCATTTAATTCACAAATTGAGTATTAAATCACTGAATCATTTGTCAGAAAATTCAGAATTCGCTGCTGTTTGAATCATTGAATCATTTGCTTGTGACTGAGATTCACTTCTCTCCTACGCAGGAAATAGGTGTTTGAATCAAAGAATCATTTGCTCATGACAGGAATTTGCATTTCATACGATTGTCTTTCAGAAAGTCAGTGTTTGAATCAGTGAATCATTTGATTCAGAAACTCTGTGTTCAATGACTCAACGACTCAACACTGACTCACTGAACCCAATGATTCACTGACACAAACACTAGAAAAAGCTGTGACAAATGAATCAGTGAATGACTTGATTTGTAGAGTCGAATGCTGAATCACTGAATCATGTGCCAACATCACTCTGAAATTCAGCCTTTTATCCTGTTTGAATCAATGAATCATTTGCTCACGACAGGAATTTGCTCCAATACGATTCGCATTTCATTTGATTTGCATCTCTCTTCTTCAGAGAGTCAGTGTTGAATCACTGAATCATTTGTCACAAATAAAATTCAGCCTTCTCTCCTGTTTGAATCAGTGAATCACATGATTCAGATACTTTGTGTTCAGTGATTCAATGTTTGAAGACTGACACATTGAACCAAATGATTCAGTGACTCAAACAGGACAGAAGACTGAATTTCAGGCAAGACAAATGAATGAGTGAATTATTTGATTCACAGAGTCTGTGTTCAATGATTCAACACTGACTCGCTGAACCAAATGATTCACAGATTGAAACAGGACAGAATGCAGAATTTCTGGCATGACAAATGAATCAGAGAATGATTTGATTAGGAGAGTCAAGTTGGTGTTGAATCACTGAATCATTTGTCAACATCAGTTTGACTGAAATTCAACTTTCTCTCCTATTTGAATCAGTGAATCATTTGATTCAGAGACTCTGTATTCAATGATTCAACACTGACTCTCTGAACCAAATGATTCACTGACTCAAACAGGAGAGAAGGCAGCATTTCAGTTGTGACAAATGAATCAAGAGAATTATTTTATTTGGAGAGTCGAGTTGGTGTTGAATCACTGAATAATTTGTCAACATCACTCTGTTTGAATCAGTGAATCATTTGCTTGTGACTATGATTCACTCTTCTCCTATGTAGTGAATCAGTGTCTAAATCAACGAATCATTTGCTCTGGACAGGAATGTACTGCTATCTTACGGTTTGCATTCCATACGATTCTTGTTCAGAAAGGCAGTGTTTGAATCAGCGAATCATCTGATTCAGAGAGTCTGTGTTCAATGACTCAATGATTCAACACTGACTCTATGAACCAAATGATTCTCTGATTCAAACAGGAGAGAATGCAGAACGTCTGGCATGAAAACTGAATAAAAGAATCATTTGATTCAGAGAGTCAGTTTTTGACAGTCAGGCACCCCAGACCCTTGTCATGGTCTCTCACACACCAGACCCTGTTGGTCTATCCTGGGGACGTGACCTAGAGCTTGCCAGAGGTGGAATACCAACCAGGTCTATTTGAATCAGCTAAATCAGTGAATCATTTGACTCAGTGAATCAGATGAATCTTACTTGTTTTGGTAAAACCGAAGCGGGGTCACATCAGCACACGCCTGATCAGCACTGAGCTCACACACTGACACACACACACACACACACAGACACACACACACACACACACACACACACACACACGGAGTTGGAGACGGACAGGTACCCGTGGATCAAAGTGCTTCCTGCTGTGAACAGAGTACAGACGTGGGTGAAGCTGAAGCTGGCACAGGGGAACGAGACTCCTTTTGCATAGCCGTTGGTCCAGGTCAGATCTTACACCAGATCCCAGAGGGAACCTCCTCCAGCTTCCAAAAACCGGGAGTCTGAGTCTATAAAAATAACCTCCGGGTGACGCCGGCACGCCAGAGCGCTACATATTTCCTCGGAGAGAGAGAGAGAGAGAGAGAGTGTGTGTGTGTGTGTGTGTGTGTGTGTGTGTGTGTGTGTGTGCGTGTGTGTGTGTCACACTAAATGGGGGTCATCTGCAGGGCTGACGGTGAAGCGAGACGCTGCTGCTGAGGATGAGGATGAGGATGAGGAGCTGAGTCCTGATGAAGGCTTACTCCTCCCCTGTTCTTTGTTTCTGGCTTTGGGGCCGCTCCCTCCTGAGATCAAACACAGGAGACGTTAGTAAGAGGCTAAATCCGCTGGCTAGGCGTCGCTGTGTGCAGTCTGGCCCCACCCACTTACCGTGTCCATCAGAGTGGGCGGGCTTTCCCACGGGGGACGGACTGCTAGGGCCAGAGCTAGAACTCAGCTCGTTGGTGGGCGTTTCCTGCAGGATAAAGAGGGCGTGTCAGAGAGCACAGGTCAAACGGAAGCCGACTGGAGGTTATACTTATAGAAACAGTTTGTGAGCCAGCCAGGAGGTGCAATTAGATTGTGACCCCATTAGAATGCATTTGTTGGTAATCCATAGAATTTGAGATAATAAGAATGTAATCGGTGGTAATAAAATAGATTTGTGATCATAGAATAGAACCTTTTGACCATAAAAATAGATTTTAAGAACCCCCAGGGGGCGCAATAGGAATTTGCGACCATTAGAATGAGTTGTGAGCCACCCCGGGGATGCCAATAGAATTTGCAACCCATAGAATAGAAATTGTAACCATAAGAATTGAGTTCCAGGAGGTGCCATAGAAATTTGTGACCAACCAAAGATTAAAGTTTGTGAGCGTGCAACTAGAATAGAGTTGGACCATTAGAATAGAATTTGTGAAGCCAGCAAGAAGGGAGTCCTACCCTGGCGTTTTGAAGGTACTGGTCAAACAGGGGTAGACGGGAGCATCATCGAAGAAGGACACGTTCCTCCCGTGGTCGCGGTTCTCCTTCTCGACCGGCTCCTTCGGGGGACTTGAGGCAAGCTACGCAGTCCCACCCTCTCTGAACGTAGGTCTCTGTGACGACGATTGACCCCTCGTGGAGGAAGTTCGTCGTCATGGCTCTTCTTCCTCGTCCTCATCGGGGTGCTTGCCCGGGAGACAGGCCCGTCTCGGCTTATCCTGTCTCGCCTCCTTCCCAGAATCCTTTGGAAACCGGGCGGAGAAAAGAGGGGCGAGAGAGCCAGTGGAAGTGGGAGGAGGGAGGAGAGGGAAGCTAGTTAGATGGAAAAAGAGAGGGATGGATGGTGATGCTGATTATGATGTGCGACAGTGATGATGACGATGGCGGAAGAGAAGACGTGTGTTGAGACTCGGGTCCTATTTAAACGGGGTCTTTATCAGTTGTGACGTTCTCAGCTGAGGGCCAATCGCAGAACAGCATTCTAGGGTTCTACTGACGGGAACTTACCAGTGAATCAGTGAATAGCAGCAAGTGATTCATTTCTAAAAAAACAATTTCATCTAAAAAGCTTGTGAGTCAGCCAGGAGTTACAAAAATGATTGTGACCATACAGGAGTTATAAGTGTAATTTATGACCATAGAAGAGATTGTGAGCAAGCCAGGAAACAATAGAATTTGTTGACCATAGAATAGAATTTGTGATTAAAGAAGCAGCGGAGGGAGTTCATGCCCATCATACATATGGCACGGTTGCCAGGTCTGCTGATTATAAGTGATTTTGGGCCTTATTCTTGTTCTAAAGTGAAGTTTCTGATTCGTTCCTGCGCCCCGCCGCCTGTCTCTCTATCCAATAGTCCTGGAAGGTAGGTTTTGTCAGCCTCTAAAGATAAATGAATATACACATTCAGGTGATAGCTCACCCCTCACTCAGTCACCTGTTCACGGCTTTTGTGAGCCAGGTTTGCTTCTGTTGGACTGTTTCCATAGACATGTTTGCTTGTTTCTATGGGGGGATCTGGCAACCCTGGTGTTTGTTGTTTGATTTGGAAGAGTACCTTCATAGCTTGGTTGGCGGCAGGTGCAGGTGCAGCAGGTATGGACTTCCGACCTCGCCTTATGATCTCGTCTCCGGTCCACTTCGGGTTCTTGCGTTTGGGGTTTTACAGCTTGGGGGAGAAGAGAGGCCAGTTTCATACGTCATGCTTCAAAACGATCACCACAGGAACCCTTACCATGGCCCTATTCTAAATAAGTAGCAGTAGCAGAGGAGAACTGGTGGCCAACAGTATTTAAAAACCATTCACTTCCTGGGTGGCAATCTCCGGGGTGCAGCTTGGTCATATCAGAGGTGGCATTGGTTTCTACCAAGGATGTAGGAATGCCGCGTGTCGGTAAGCAGGGAGAACCCAAAGCACGTTGGGTTAACGTTTCCACTGAGCGAAGGTATGCAGCTTTTTCTTCACACACCTCAAAGCAAAATCGGAACCAAGGCACTATTTACCTTATTTATATTGTAAACATAATACATAGCACAATTATATGATCTAGGTAAAACTTTTGGACAAAATACAGTGGTGCTCGGAAAGTTGGTGAAACCCTTTAGAATTTCTGTATTTGGCATAAATATGACTAAAACCTCATCAGATTTTCACACCTAAAGTTAAACAAATAGACAAAAATAGTATACTTGGTCATTTATTTAGTGAGGAAATGATCCAATATTACATATTAGTGAGTGGCAAAAGTATGTGAACCCTCTTAGCGTAGATTTGAAAGTGAAATTAGAGTCAGGTGTTCTTCAACAGGGTGAGGGGGGGCAACCCTGTTTTATTTAAGAACAGGGATCCTATCAAAGTCTGCTATTCACAACACATTTGTGGAAGGTGTCATGGCACGAACAAATGAGATTTCTGAGGAGCTCAAGAAAAGAGTTGTGGATGCTTCATCAGGCTGGAAAATTACAAAACCATCTCTAAGAGTTTGGACTCCACAATCCACAGTCAGACGATTGTGTATTACAAAATGGAGGACATTCAAGACCATTGTTACCCTCTCCAGGAGTGGGGCCCGACCAACAAAGATACACTCCAAGAGCAAGGGTGTGTAATAGTTGGCGAGGGTCACAAAGGACCACAGGGTAAACTTATAAGCAATGAGGCCCTCTCACATTGGCTAATGTTAATGTTATGAGTCCACCAATCAGAAGAAAACTGCACACAATGGTGTGCATGGCAGGGTTACAAGGAGAAAGCACTGCTCTCCAAAAAGCCCATTGTTGCTCGCTGCAGTGGCTAAAGATCACGTGACGAGCCAGAAGGCCTTGGAAGAATGTTTTTTTGTGGACGGATGAGACCAAAATAGAACTTTTTGGTTAAAAGAAACGCGCTATTGTTTGGAGAAAGGAAAACACGGCATGGGTTCTCTTTACTGAAAGCAAAGGGTCACCTACTTTGCCACTCACTGAAATATGTACTATTGGATCATTTTCCTCAATAAATAAAATGAAACAAAGTATAATATTTGTGTCTTCATTGTGTAACTGGGTTCTCTTTATCTACTTTTAGGACTTGTGTGAAAATCTGATGATTTTAGGTCATATTTATGCAGAAATACAGAAAATTCTAAACGGTTCACAAACTTTCAAGCACCACTGTATACCATAACAGAAGTAGAGTATATGGTTCATGATGTAGGATTTGGTGAGCCAGCCAGGAGATCGAAAACATAAAGCCATCTCATTATTCAAAATGCACGATGCTGTCTGAAATTTCTATTTTTTATGCAAATTTAGGGAGTTTAATCATGATCATTATGCATCAACATGGGAAATACAAGCTAGTGCAAAAACTTGGGCACCCCTGGTCAAATTGGATGATTTGTTTAATACTTGTCTGCAAATTTAGTGCATAGATTTTGAAGCATTTTAGAATAATAAAATAGAACTTGTGCAGAACTGTTGGAACCCCTGGCAAATTTGTACCCACACTATATAGGCTTACCTGCATCATCAGCCCATTTTTCGCTGGCATTTGCGACACTGTCCGTTGACCTTTGGCAGCTTCACTTGCGTGACACGGGGAAAGTGCTGACGAGTCGTTTTGGGATTTCCCCACGGAGTCTCCCAGGGTTCTGCAGGTCTCCTCGTTCAGCTCAGCCCTTGACATGTCATCGGAAGTTCCTGAATTGACTCGGTCCTCCTTCCCGCCAAGGGATTGGTGGTTCTTCTTCAAAGACTCGAGCAGCTCCAAGTTTCCCAGCAGGAGGTCTCCGAGAATGTCTTCGTCTCCTGAAATGCAGCACAGCTTCTCCAGCTTTTCAAAATCCTCCAGAGGTTCCTCGTCCAAATCCTTCCATTCTGAGATGAGCAGATCCGGGATGGAGTTCAGGGAGCTCTGGGAGATCGCTGGGTGAGGCTTGCTGTTCCTGTCGTCCTCGTTTATATGGTCCGACACCAGATGAGTCTGATTTTCGGTGATCAGGGACGGTCCCAAATTAGCCGTAATCCCTTTGTTATGAGTGTTGGCTGGACGTCCTTCTGTAGGTATGGCTAAGGAATCGGAATCATTCGGGGACAGACCTTCACAGTCCAGGGTCTCCAATGGACTCGACTTGATCTCGATGTGGTGCACCAGGTTTGGAAAGTTGTTGGAGCCTTGGTGATCGCTCACTTCATGCCTGGAGGCATCACGATCCAAGATCTCCACAGAAATGAAGGCTGGGGAGAAGCACTGATCGTTGCTGCTGTGTATTTCGCAGGGTTCTACTTCAGCGGTAAACGTGAGACCGGGGCAAGTGGGAGAGTCTGATCTGTCGCCGCCCAAACACAGAGCCTCTGCTTTGTCCAGGTCTGGTTGTAGGCAGGGATCGTTCTGACCATTCTGGCTCTGAGGACCTTGGCTTGATAAAATGACGTGAGGCTTCTCGTTTAATGCTGTAGATTCGGACACTTTGGTAGAAGCGAGAATCTCGTTACTTTCAGATGCTGTGTCGATCCAAGAATGTTCTAGATCAGCTCTATCTAGAGCCTCATTCTCCGGGTTCTCCATCCTCTCTGCTTCATTTAGGCTCCGATTCCCTTCCCCACCCAAACGCTCGTCGTCCGCTTCAATTTGTTTGAACAGTTTGGAATCGTTATAGTTTATCTGAGGGACAAGTTCTCGGTCTTGATCTCGCTCCTGCCCTGGGCTCTCCAGAGTATTCTACTTCGTCCTCTTCAAATCTGGTTTCCGCGTCAGGTTGTCAACGTTTCTCGAGTGGCAAACGTCCCCTCCGGCGTCTGTGGGCTTTCTGGATTGGATTTGTTCCCTCCTTCGTGCCTCATCTGGCAGGTGGAACCTGTGGGATGAGGTTCAATCGTTGCTAGCTCATCGTTGGCTTCAATCTTGCTTATTCCCAGATTCGTGGCCTGCGACGAATCCCTTTTCCCTGGGATTGGAAACTGGGATGAACTCCGGTCGGATAAGGGACAATTCCTTTCGGATTTTGGATCTCCCCAGATGAACCACTGGTCATTTTCAGGATAACACAGATTCATCTCCGTCGGGTTCTTCACGTCCATTTCCAGGTGTATTCCGCTGCTGAAACCAGTTTGCCAAAGCCCTCTGCACCTTATCAGGTGAGGCCCACTGATCATTTCAGGCGATGAACATGGTCATTTTCACTCATCAGAGATGGTCTGTGGAAACGATGGCCGACCACTGCATCCTTGAGGGAATATGTTTGTGGCTTCGGACTCGTCAAGATCCTTCCCACCGGACTTCTGTCATTTCTCGAGGGGACCTTGACGTTCCTCACCGTAGTCTGGACTTTCCTGACTGTTGCCACTCCTGGGATTCGACCGCGTGAAGCAGGAGCTCAGCAAGCAAAACTAGCTGCCTTTCTGCATTTGACGGCTCCAAGCATTCTGTGGTTGAGAAAAGCATCTAAGCTTATCATCTCCCATCCTGTCTGAACTTTCTTATCAATTAGGGAGGGTTAGTTCGTTCCCACATAAGTCTGGTTGGAAAAGTTCAACCACGGTGGTATTGTTTCTGGGACTTCCCAAAGGTTCGACCACTGTTTGAGAGTAATCCAAGGTCTGGTTCAGTGGCGGATGTTTGACAATAGATTTGGGCCCATCACGGAATGGGAAATCCTTTCGCGGTTCTCTTCCATGCTTCTGGAGCACACCTATTAATTACTATCGCTTTCAGTCTTCGAGTTCTCTGAGGGCTCAAACGCTGTTAGACCACATTTTGGGCTGTTTTCAGCCTCAGATCTCATTATAACCTCCTTATCTGAAAGCAATTCCCGAGCACGCTCTTTGCTGTCTTGAACATCGTCCTCCACCTCAATCTTTTCCTCAATTCCCTTCAGCAATCCTCGATCTCGGCGAGAGGAACCGAATCCGTCACCCCTTCTCGGCAAGCCTTCTCCGGAGTCCCAGTCGCTGTCTGAGAAGTAAGCAGAGTCCCGGTGTGGGGTTTCGGTCCCCAGGATCCTCCACCCAGTGCCTCCTCCGCTTGGATCTCCAGGCGTTAGGCAGTCCATGGAACCCGAGGTAAGAGGCGACATCGTGGAGTCTGTGGGTGTACACAGGGAATGCTCGGAGTTCGGTTCCCTCACCAAAGACAGCGGTAACGCCTCTGCACCCGCTTCATGCACAGATGCCTCCACTTGTGAGATGTGTAGAGCGTCTGGACTGTCGGTATTTTGGATATTTGAACCACACCATGCCTCGAATGGAGAGGCAGGAGCGTCGTCTGAATTCGGCTCTTGAATTGAGCGCTCTAGGGAATCGTCAACATGAGCCTTTGGATCCACTGGAGTGTCTTCATCTTTTTGTTCTTCGCTAGTCTGCGTAACGTCGCTGCTTAGGTTACTATCCGACGATCTCTGGACTCCAGCCTGCAATCTGGACCCTAATTTTTTCTCTGCATCTGCTTCCAGAGGCAAACTCTGGTCCATCAGAAACCCTGTTTTAGGAAGGATACCGGAAGAAAGAAAGTCCACACTTTCTGTTTTGGCCGGACGAGGGTCGGGAGATGAATTCTGCTCAGGTTTGACTTTTGTTTCGCCCCGTTTAGCCCTCTTGGTGACTTGGGCGTAGATGGCCTCTTTGGTGTCGCTGCCTGCCGATCTTTCCGATTCGAACCTTATCGTCTGCGAGGACTCTGGGTCGACGCATACGGTCTCGTATTCGGGCGTTATTGCGATAGGACCTTCCTCCCGCTCGCTTTGCCTCGTTATTATCTCGGTCAGAAACGTCTCAGCGGACTGGACCTCCTTGAGGAACTCCTCTCTGGTTGTTTCCTCCTCCTTGGGCTCAGAGAGTAGGGATCGGGACCTCTGCATTTCTTGGGCGAATGCTTCTTCTGCTTCGGCGTATGTGGGCAAGTCTTCGGGATGTGCGTACGGGAAGGGCGTGGTCCCGAACCGGGACACGGGGACGCCCCCTTCGCCGTCATACGCGTCCTCACAGTCGGAGACCGCGGCGTCAATCTCAGTTAGAAACAAATCCCTTTTTTTCATACTCTTATCGGGGTCCCATGCTTGTGAGTCGAGGTCAGTGTGCAGGGACCGGGACCGTCGCATCCCTTTGACTCCGGGTTCCCCGTCGCCGTCCTTGCCCCACGAGGCCTCGTCAATGCTTGAACCCAAAGGTTCGTTGGATATTTCGGTCAGAAACAGGTGTATCGGGGACTTTTTCGCCGCCGCCACTCGCTCCCGATGCATCTCTTCCTCCTGCTTCCAGATGGCAGGCAGGATGGCATCGAGGCGAGACTGGGTGCGCTTCATTCCTCTGGAGAAGAGCTCAGCCGTGGCGGGGTCCGGATCGTCCGCCAAGCTCACGTGTTCGATGACGGTGCCGCTGCTGAGTCTGCTCGGGGACACAAACGGGGAGCTGTAGTCGTCCTCGGAGTATGACGTACTAGAAGAGGACTTTCGTTCCATTTCGGAAATCGTCGGCGAACCGTTCGAATGATTCGGGTTTTGCTTTTCGAAGTAGTCGCAACCTAACGGGTCTCTTTCCACCCTCGACGAGGCAATGCCAAGTCTGGGGAATGCTTCGAAATAATTTGGGGGAGCTTTTTGCGGCCTGTAATATGGAGGCAGGGGTGGAGGGCAGCTCTGAGGTGGAGGGAACATGGCGTGACCCATGCCGGAGGACTGCGGAATGGACGGGGAGAGCGAGGGAGACGGCGGCAGGGTCGGATGTGTCCGATTGAACCCCAGATGGTCAAAGCTGCTCAAGAACGGTTGGTCTGAACTCTCGGACTTGCCCACAGCGTAGGAAGGTCCGGGGAAGTGCCCCACCCCGTATGAGCGGGGGTATATAGGTGGGGGAACTGGTAAGGGGCGTGACAGCAGGTGGCTGCCTGAAGACATGGACATGGAGCGAGGTTTCGGAGGTAGGACCGGCGCCTGCGAGGTTACGGATCCGGAGCGCCTCAGGTTCGGGCCATTTTGCACCTCTCCGACATCGATCAGCGTAAAATCCGGCCCTCTGGCGCTGCTTTCTTTACCGAAATCAACGATGCTTGGGACCAGGACCTGGACTTCGCTTGACCTCACAGTCCGGAGGGTCTGAGCAGCACCTTGTCCCACGTTGCTTTGGTAACTCATGGGTTTTCCCTTTTCGAGAGTCCCCCTAGGAATCTCAACCAACTCCAAATCACCAGGACTGGCCGAATTTCCTCTTGCCTTCCCTTTAAGGGTGGTAGATTTGTCCTGCGGGGTGTGCTCCTCCAGACGGATGTAGTACTCGCTGGCCAAAGATGGACTGCGAGCGCTAATCACAGGGACGACCGTGGGCGTGTCCAAAGACTGCCTGTGACCGGAACTGGGTGCTGGTATCGGCTGAGCAGGAGGAAGCGGTTTGTATCCCCTCCTCGCGTTCGCCTTTTCCCAGAAATACTCAAAATTCAACCCTTTGCTGGTCTCGGTGACGGTCAGGATGTCGTCCAGCTCGTGGGACGAAGGAGCGATGGAATTCACGGGGTCCAGAAGAGGGAAGGAGTTATCGTTCCCCCTGAAGCACTCCTCCTCTCTGGCGTACTCTCTCAGCTTCTGTCGGGTCTTGGGACGGAGCGAGTCCCATCGCCTTTCGAACGACTCCTCGCTCTCGCCCCTTCTTGCTCGGCCGTGCTGTTCCTGGTAATCCTCTTCGTCCTCGTCGTCCGACGCGATCCTGCGACCCGTCCCTTGGTCTGCCGCCAGGAGGGAGGAGAGGAGGATGAAGATTTCGTTGACCGTCGGGCGCTGAGAGTGTGGGAGCCAGCACGACTGCATGACCTCGTACCTGAGGACACACAGATCATAAACTTCAATCACTCTAGACTCGACTTGGACTTACTTGCCAAAGATTCAAGACTCAACTCAAACACATGCTAGAGACTCGACTCGGACACACGCCGGAGACTTGACTCAAGAGTCACATGCTAGAAACCAAACCAAAGACTCAAGAATCAACTCGAACAAGCGCTACAGACTCGACTAGGACGCATATGCCAAAGACTCCAAACTCCACCAGGACTTGTACATCAGAGAATTGACTTGAACTCCCATAACAAACTGAAACTTTAAGAACTTTTACATTAAACACTCAAAACCCACTTGAATTCGCATGCCAGAGACCGAAGACTGCACTAGAACTCTCACACTCACAACTCGACTCAGACTCACATGCTAGAGTCTCCCTAGACAGATTTTAAAATAAGACCGTTGCTGAACCGTAGGACAAAACTGACCAGTAGTCGGCGTGGGAGAGCTTGAGGCGAGGCTGAGCCAGCGTAATCTGCCTCTCCTTAATGACGAAGGTCAGAACTTCCTCGTCGCTCAGGTGCCGGTGAGGCTGGGCGCCGAATTCAAACAGCTCCCAGATCACCACGCCCAACGACCTGTCAATCAAACGACACGTAGCCTTCGGATTAGTCCCGCAAAATCACGTAGAACTAATCCTACCTGAGGACCCATACAGAGCCGTACCACACGTTGCTGGTCTTGGTCTGGTCCGTCACCACCAGTTCTCCTCGGAACTCCTCCAGGAGCTCGGGGGCGATCCAGCGCAGAGGAATCCAGAGTTTATCTGGAGTTAGATAATAATCCTCCTGTTAGAGAAAAAAACACACAGGAAATCTGAGACGGTAGAATCAGGCAATGCCAACCGGGCAATGCTGGGCACTTGGGCAAGGCCCTAATCCGACGGGTTTCTTAATTACCTTATACTGGTTGTGTGAGAGGCCATAGTCCCCGATCCTAACGGTCAGGTCTGAGGTGAGCAGGCAGTTTCTCAAAGCCAAATCGCTGCAGGACACAGAAATTCATTTAATCCATTCACTTTACCCCCTTATACCCACTCCTCTACCCACTTACCCCCTAAACCCACTCCTCTATCCATTTACCCCATTCCTAGCTCCTCCTTATGCCTATAACCACCTTGCCTTCACACCCAGCTCCTCTATCCTCTTACCCCCATACCTAGCTTCCCCTTACCCCTATACCCAGCTCCTCTATCCCCTTACCCCTAAACACAGCTTCTCTATGCTCTTACCCCCTTATACCCAGCCTCTCTACTGCCTTACCCCCTGTACCCATCTCCTTTATCCCCTTACCCATGTACCCAGCTCCTCCTTTCCCCTCTTTTACCCAGCTCTTCCAACCCCCTATACCTAGCTCCTCCATTACCCCTATACCCAGCTACTCTATCCCCTTACCCCTAAACGCAGCTTCTCTATGCTCTTACCCCCTTATAGCCAAACTCCTCTACTGCCTTACCCCCTGTACCCAGCTCCTTTATCCCCTTACCCATGTACCCAGCTCTTCCTTACCCCTTATACCCAGCTCTTCCTACCCACATACCAAGCTCCTCCTTACCCTCCATACCCAGCTCCCCTATCCCCTCACCCCATGCAAAGCTCCTCTACCCCTTACCCCCATGCCAAGCTCCTCCTTACCCCTATACCCATCTTCTCTGTGCTCTTACCCCCTATACTCACTCCTCTACCCCTTATCCCCTATACCCAGCTCCTCCTTACCCATATACCCAGCTTCTCCTTACCATATATCCAGCTTTTCCTTACCCCTCTACCCACTTCCTCTACTCCCTTACCCACTCCCTACCCATATACCCAGCTCTTCTATCCCTACACCCACTAGTCCCTTAGCCCCTGTTCCCTTACACTTATTCCAATCTCCTCCTTTCCCCCATAGCCAGCTCCTCTTTCCCCTTACCCACTATACCCACTCCTCTAACCCTTACCCCCTATACCTAGCTCCTCCTTACCCCTATATCCAGCTCCTCTACCCCCTTACCCTTTATACCCACTCCTCTATCCTCTTTACCTCATACCCACTTACTTCCTAAAGCTCCTCCTTACCATATACCCAGCTTTTCCTTACCCCTCTACCCACTTCCTCTACTCCCTTACCCACTCCCGACCCATATACCCAGCTCCTCTACTCCCTTACCCCTTATACCCACTCCTCCATCCTCTTTACCTCATACCCACCCTTACTTCCTAAAAAACCCTTCTCTATCCCTTTACCCCCTATATCCAGCCTTATATCCCCTTACCCCCTATACCCAGCTCCTCCTTACCCCATACCTTACCCCTTATACCCAGCATCTCTTATATCTCACCTGTGAATGTAGTTGTTCTCATGAAGGTGTAAGAGTCCTGAGGTGATCTCGTATGCCATTCGCTGCAGCGTCAAAAGATCACGGTTCAGAAGATCCGGAGTCATGCCATCTGATTTCCTCTGTGCCCACAGGTACCGTTTGAGATCCCCCTAGAAGTGAGAAATATAGCCAATATATCACATTTATTCCTGATTTAGTTCTGATTATTCTCGTTGCCCGTTTCTCACCAGCTGGCAGAACTCCATCACCAGCAGGTAGGGGACGCTCTCACTGCACTGACCCAAACACTGCAAGATGTTGGGATGGTGGAGACTCCTGCACGACACAGCAACACTTAAACAAACACGGGTCGGAAATGTAAAACACGAGGGACAATAGGCAGGTGGCTAAAGCGTTTCACCTGTACGGCTCGGCCTCTGCTAGGAACTTGCGCTGCTCCAGAGGCCCGGCGCTCACCCTCAGCTCCTTCACCACCACCTGAGAGGAACTGTAGTCGCACAGAACCTCGGCCAGGATCACCTGAGGCAGGGCGGGGCACCAGAGACGGCATAAAATGAGGTGAAACAGATTCTAAAATCCCCCTAGTCCTTTATCAACATGGGGAGGATTGGATAATACCTTCCCAAACCAGCCATTGCCGATCTCCTGCAGGTAATTCAGGGTGTGTCTGCGGAAACACTGAGAGCTCGATCCTGTGCAAACACATAAAGGAAGGTACATACACAAATAAAGTCTGGATCACCTTATCCTGGATCACCTGGCTTATCCTCAAACCCAGAATCAAACCCTGGTCCCAGCAGTGGTGGGCTATAACGATAATAATAATAATAATAATAATAATAATAATAATACTATGGATGGCAGGAATAGACCTGAGTGGACAGGACACAACCGGGAAGGAGCCCAGAGGAATGGGTCAGAACTAGGAAGGAACCTTCTAGGAGAAACAGGACAGCACCTGGAGAAGTGGGTCACAACCAGAACATAACCCAAAAGAACCAGAAAGAACCAGGACAGAATCTGCAGGAATGGGACAGGACCAGGGCAAAATCCATCGGGACCAGAAAGAACAAGGACAGAACCTGGAGGAACTGAACAGAACCAGGACAGAACCTCGAGGACCCAGAAATAACTAGGACAGAACCAGAGATGAACCAGGGCAGAACCTCAAGGAACTATACAAAATCTGGAGAAACAGGTCATAACTAGAACAAACCCCAAAGGAACCAGAAAAAAACAGAACAAGATCTGGAAGAACTGTACAGAACCAGGACAGAACCTGGAGGAACCAGAAAGAACCAGGACATGACCCAAAAGAACATAACAAAACCAAAACAGAACCTAGAGGAAATGGACAGAAGTGGAAGCTGGGGGAATTGAACAAAACCAGGACAAAACCCAAGGGAACCAGACAAACAGAACAGAATCTGGAGGAACTAAACAGAACCAGGGAACAACCCAGAGGAACCAAACAACACCTGGAGAAACCACAAAGGGGACAAACCCCAAAGGAACCAAAAGAAGCAAGGTGGAACCTGGAGGAAGAGGTCACAACTTGGACAAAACCCAAAGGAACCACAAAGGAACCAGACAGAACATGGAGGACCTGGACAGAACCCAAAAAGAACCCAGAGGAACCAGCCAACACCTGGAGAAACAGGTCACAAGAAGGACAAAACCCTAAGGAAACAGAACCAGGACAGAAATTAGAGGAACAGGCTAGAAATGGGGAAGAACCTTGAGACACAGGACAGAACCAGAATGGGACTTGGAGTAACAAAACCTTTAGAAACAGGTCACAACCAGGACAAACGGCAAAGGAACCACAGAGAACCAGGAAAAAAAACAGAGGAACAGGACATAACCAGGACAAAATCCAAAGGAATCAGAAAGTGGCAGGACAGAATCTGGAAGAACTGTACAGAACCAGGACAGAAACTGTAGGAACTGGACAAAACCTGGAGAAAACCCAAGGTAGAAATAGGTCACAACCAGGACACAACCGAAAACAACCAGAAAGAACCAGGAGAGAACATGAAGGACCTGAACAGAATCTGGGCAGAACCCAGATGAACCGGACAAAATCTGGAAAAAGAGGTCATAAACGGGAAAAAACCCCAAAGGAAACAGAACCAGGACAGAAACTAGAGGAACAGGCCAGAACGGGGAAAGAACCTGGAGACACAGGACAAAATCTGGAGAAACAGGTCACAAGCAGGACAAAACCCTTAGGAACCACAAAGAACCAGGACAGAACCCAGCAGAAAAGGACCAGGACAGAATCTGGAGAATCTGAAGCAACAGGTCATAAATGGGACAAAACCCAAAGGAAACAGAACCAGGACAGAACCCAAAGGAACCAGACAGAACCAGACGGAACCTGGAGAAATGTGTCACAACCAGGACAAAACCCAAAGGAACCCAAGGCGCAGAAATTAGAGGAACAGGCCAGAACTGGGGAAGGAATTCCCTTCATCTGTACACAATCTGTCTGATGTGGATCGGTCCAAACTCTTTAGAGATGGCTTTTTAACCACAGTTTGTGTGTGTGTGTGTGTGTGTGTGTGTACCCGTGCCGTTGGGCAGTGCCGCTGGGCATGCTCGTTCTCGCAGTGGCAGAGTATAAACGTCGGGCAGAGACACACAGGAGGAGGCGCTGTCCTCAGGTACAGGACTGGAACATTCTTCAGCTTCAGTGTTATCAAACTCCTACACACACACGCACACACACACACACACACACACACACACACACACACACGCACACACACACACGCACACACACGCGCACACGCGCACACACACACACACACACACACACACACGCACGCACGCACAGACTGAGTGCTGTAACAGCGCTAAAGGCTAAGCTAAAGGCTAAGATTGAGACTCACGTTGAAGCCGACGCCCCCTCTCTTACAGCACAGGCAGGTGAGCAGCAACAGGATAAAGGAGACCAGACCCGAGCAGGACACCAGGATAACCACGTACGCCGGGGGGGACAGGGACGGGGACGGGGACAGGGACACCTCCCGCGAGGACGAGACTGAGAACGGGACACCAGAAACGAGGGAGAGAGAGAGAGAACAAAAAAGAAGAAGTGACGAGGGTAAGCAGGGAAAGAATGAAAGAAAAACATAAAGAGAAGGGAAGAAAAGGAAAATAAGAATGGAAACGAGCAAATAAAAAGTTCAATTGAATAGGAAGTAAAGAAGGAAAATAGAACAGAACATGTAATAAATGAGGACAAGAAAATTAAAGAAAGGTGAAAGAAAAACAAATCAAAATCGGAATAAAAATAAGAACACAAAAGGAAGAAGCAAAGAGAAGTAGAGAAAAAAAGTATAGATAACAATGGAAAATTAAAAAGAAAATGACAAGGTAAAAAAGGAAAGAAGGAGAAAACAAGGTAATACAGAAATGTAATCAAAAACAAGAAAAAAGTAAACATTAAAACATAAGAAAGCAGAGAAAGAAGAAATTAAGAAAGAATAAACAGTGGTAGGTTTAGTGGAAGAAGAATAATAAGGGCAAAGGTAAAATTAAGATTGTAAAGAAAATGTACATGAAAATAAAGAAAGGAAAAAGGCGAGAACAGCACAATAAGAAAAACAATCAAAAACAAATAAAATTGGAAAGTAATGAAGAATACATTAGGAAGAGAATAGAAGTGAAAATGACAAAATATAAAATAAGAAGGAAGAAAAATTACAAAGGAAAGAGAATAATGAGAGAAAATGAGAAATATAAAGAAAAATGAAAAGAGAATAAAAAAAAGAGTAGTACAAAAAGAGAAGAAAGGAAAAAAGAGAGAAGGCACAATAAGAAAAACAATCGAAAACAAGAAACACCGGAAAACAAAGAAGTAATAGACAAAAGCAGGAAAGACAGAAAAGAAAATATCAAGAAAAGAATAAGAACAACAACAAACAATGAAATAAGAGAAATATTATGATAATTAGGGGGAAGGTGAAGATGGAAAACAATCAAAAAGATGGCAAGAACAAAATATGAAAAAAGCAAGAAAACAGAAACAAGAAAAATGGAAAACAAACAGGAATACACAAGGAAGAGAAGAAAGAAGAAGAGAAGAGAAAGTGGTAATAAAATAAGGTGGAAGAAACAAGTACAATAGAAATGATTGCAAGACGAAAATATGAAAAAGCAAGAAAATAGATAAAAGTGCAGAAGGTACAGAAGTGCAGAAGAAATAAAATGGAGGGTGAAGATAAAAAAAACAGTAAAATGGAAAACATTCAAAAAAAAGATGGGGAGAAGATCATTTGAAAAGAAAAAAAAGATAAAGGTGCAGGAATTTAAAAAGGAAAGAAGGAGTCCATATGGAAAATAATCAAAAACAAAAAATGGAAACAAACAAGTATACACAAGGAAGAGGAGAAAGCAGAAATAAAAAAAGAAGAACACAAGTGAAAGTGATAACAAAACAATAAGGAAGAAAAATAAAAGACGAAAATGTAAA
Organism: Ancistrus triradiatus; assembly: GCA_025084515.1. Taxonomy (NCBI): domain Eukaryota; kingdom Metazoa; phylum Chordata; class Actinopteri; order Siluriformes; family Loricariidae; genus Ancistrus; species Ancistrus triradiatus. The sequence continues at coordinate 19,954 of JAJAGP010001494.1, forward strand.
TAAAATACAAACAAGAGAATAAAGAATAAAAAGAAGTACAGAGAGGAAAGGACAAGGAGATAAACAAGAAAAACAAAGAAGTCGTAGAGAAAAACAAGAAGGAAGTTGAAAATAAATGAAAGAAAAATACAAGAAAACAGAAAGAAGAATAACAAAACAACAAATGAATAAAATGGAGGGTGACGACACAAAACAAGCAAAACGGGAAATGTTTTTAAAAAAATGACAAGAAGATAATTTGAAAAATGAAAGATGAAAAACCAGATGGTTATTTCAGAAGAAGAAGAAAGAATAAATCAAGAAGAAGATAAAACAAAGAAGAAAAAGAAAACAATATAAAACAAGAAGAAAGGAACAAATAATAGAAGACAAAAAGAAAATGGGAAAGAGAAAAAGAGGAACGTAAAGACGACAGAAAAGAAGACAAAACAAAAAAGTCAAAGTCAAAGTAAAATTGAATGCAATTAAAATAAAGAAGAAGAAGAGCGGAAGAAAGAAAGGCAGAAGACGTCAGAAATGTATTATTAATGATTAGCTTTAATACTGATCAAACGAATCAGATCAGATTACAGACTTAGATAGAGAGAGAGAGAGAGAGACGAGAGAGAGAGGATGAGATGCGGAGCACTGGAGAGATGAGCAGGAGAGAAAAGAGAGAGAGAAAGAGAGAAAGAGATTGCAGACCGCACTGATGATGAGATTGAGAGAGAAACGATGGAAGAGAGAGAGAGCAGTCAGAGAGAGAGAGAGAGTAGAGAGAGAGAGAGAGGACTAAAAAGGAAGAGTCAAGGGAGGGAGAACGAAGGTTAGCCCTCAGCATGTGCATTAGAAGTGAAGACAGGAAGGGTAAAAAAGGAGGAAGAGGAACAAAGATAGGGGAAGTAGAAGAGCGGGATCCGAGAAGGAAGGAGGAGCGGATCCGAGATCAGGATAGGAGCCCGTTAGACGGAAAAAACAAAAGAAGTTAGAAGTACAGGGAGAAAAATCCTCATAAAGAAGAGCTCCTGGGGAGGTGGGACGGGAAGAAGATGGGATAGGCTAGGAAGGGAAGAGGGTATGGAAACGGATCTCGGGAACAAAAAGAGAAGGAGCGGACACAGAGAAAAGTCTAGAAAAAGGTATAAACCCACAAAACCCGGAACAGGGCCATATGCGGTAACACACAAACAAAAATAGCCCTTAAACAAACAGATATCATATACTCTGCAAGCTCTTCATTAGGGAAGGTTCTGCGTTTGCGGACGGCAGCCGAAAATTCCCTCAGAGAGGGAAGGTAAAAAAGAGAGATAAAGGGGAGGGGGGGAGCGTTTTTACTTAGAGCCCTACCTCGACTCGCCTCGGGAGTGTGCGACTGAACCATCTGCAGAAGAGAGAAGGGGGGAGGAGGGCACAGGGGCCTTAAAACAAAAAACAAAAACATGAATGCTTCGTTTACATGGAAATAGGAAGGACGAGAAAAGCAGATCCAGACTCTGCTGTAAACATAATCATCATCAACATCAAATAAACAAAGAGTAATAGAAGAAAAAAAACAAGTAGCGGAGATGAAAAATATAAGATAAAACGTAAAGAGAAAAAGATGAGAGCAATTATAGAAGAAAGGCAAAGCTAGAAAAAAGAGAAAAAAAAAAGAAGAGGCGAGAGAAAAGAGAGTTAAACAAAAGAGGGAAAAAAGAAAATAGAGAAACAAAATCCCAAAGTAATACATGACAATATATACGAGAGAGTGGCGACGTAGTAAAACCCCATGAACATCAAATACAACAGCCCATAGACCCACATTCCTCCCATAGTCAGATGAAGACACCGAAGAGGAGAGAGACAATGATATTAATGTTATATATTAATATATAAACCATATACACTTTCTATATACCCTACATACACACCATAAATCATATAGACCCTACATACAATCCATATGTTCTATAAACCCTATTTACATCCCACACATCATATACACCCTATATAAATTGAATCTAATCTCGAATCTAATCTAATACACCCCACTTACCCTACATACACCCCATATATGGTATATATCCCATATACCCTATACACACATATACTGCTTAGGTACACCTCACAAATATGAACACTACACCCCCCACCCGCTCAGGTTATAAATATAAAAGTTATTTTCCCGTAACGTTGCATTGAATGGTTATGAACAGGCTTTGCACATTATGTATAGAGACACTACCTAATGCTCTTATTAATCTCTTATTAAATCCTTTATTGTGCATGAACACAAAACGGGGGGGGGGGGGGGGGGGGGCTGTCAAAAATAGCAGGCAGTGCGCATGCGCGCTGTGGCGTATTATTTTGACCTACTATCTAATACCCGTATAAACCCGCTGATCTATAGCAGGACCTCCGCCAAACCTTAATGTAATAGCGCTTTATTTTATAGGATTCACCTCTTATAAACGAACAAATGGTGCTGCCATATTATAGTACACGAATAGCAGCCTATAGGATTCATATCCACCAGGGTGTAATCAGATTGTTGTAGCAAATAAACCGGTCGGAGACCGACCCCTCTCACCTTGTGGCTGCGGGGCTCCGTGCGCTCTCTCCGGGTACAAGCCCGACAGGAGCCCCGCCAGCAGCATCACCCAGCTCCGTGTCAGCATAGCGCCGGCGGCGGCAGCATCCGAGCGGCTATTGTCTCACGCTTCCCCCGGTGATGGGCTGTCCCCCCTCCCGCTTCCTCCTCCGTTAATCCGCGCTCAGAGTTTTTTCTTTTGTGCCTCAGACTCCGGTCAGGCGGCAGCAGCAGCGGCAGATACCGGAGCTAACACAGACAGCATCAGCACCACCATCTTATCTTCATTCACCTCCATCCAACAATTACAGACGAATTACAGCCTAAATCCGCCGCAAACACGTCCGCTCGGCTGGCACAGATGCCCGGAGAGTCCTCCTTCTGCTCCAGGCGGGCTTTTATTACCGATTTGTATTGTTGTTTGTTAATTTTTAGCCTCTCCGTCTTTAGCTAACCTACCTGTCTCTCAGACTGTCTGTTTTCCCCTTCAGAGGAGAATCGATTCCAAAAAGGAGTCGATTCTACGAGTCAGTACAGGGTTTCCCAGTGGAGAGAGTCGATTCCAAAATAGAGTCGGTATAAGGTTTCAGAAGAGTCGACTCCTCACAATGAACCGACGAAAGGATTCGACTCGATTCAATGGTACAAACGGACGCTACGAATGAAGCGCTGTGAAACTGATGGAATTAGAGCTCTGAAGATGATGGTTTTTGTTTTATTTTTACATAAATTAGATCAAATAAGTATATGAGGCCAGATGGTAACACAAACTCTCCACAATTTTCTCATTTTAGCTCTGTTTATCCTCTTTAAGGTTAGTCAGTTTATCATAAATCTGGTGAGTTTGCTATTTCCAACGTCTTGAAGACTTGAGGGTTGTGATCAGAGCTCACTTGATCCAGACTTTTTTTTTTACAAATAAGAAGTGACACTGGAGCCCCATAAGGTTTAGTGCTAGCTTTAGTGCTATGTTCTCTAACTTGGCTTCTGTGAGATGTAATTCCACAGGTTCTTTCTAAAAGCTTGGCGTTACGGCTACAGGTTCCTCCTATACCTGTTCGGTTCCTAACAGTGCTGCAGTCTGATGTTCTCGTGCTGTAACCTGGATAAGAACTTCTGTTAACGTGGTATCCAAAACAACACAACGGCTTTGGATTCGTGGAGAATCGATTCACAGACCATGGAATCAACTGGGAGCCGACTCTTTGGATTCGAACATGGTTTGTGTTTTTCCGTTTGTCTTCGCCCGTCTCGAGACCCGCGCGAGACGGCGTAATCCCTCTGGTGTCGATGTATTTAAAGGACCTCGCGCACGGCGGATCTTATGAACTATTCCTCACACTCAGCGTCGGAACGGATGATGGGCTGTACGGGCGCAGCGTAAAGTCCGGCGCTAAATATGATCCGCCACAGGTAAGCTTCTGCATCGTGGCCTCCACACATACACGTTTTGGATGCAACTTTTGGGAGTCCACAAACTTTTGCCCCTATAGTGAAGTTTATAATGGATTCTTAACTCTTCCCCATGCTGATGAGGGACTAAGGGAATTCAGCTCTTTAAGAGTCCCCAAACACTCAGGGAAGTTGAAAAAGGGTCTAATATATTGTGTCCCAATACTTTTGGCCACATGTGGCTTTTGTCCTGTTATTTTTGGTCACATGTAAGTTTGAGTCCCAATACTTTTGGCCACATGTTTATTTCTCTTTCTTTCTTTCATTTCTTTTCTTTCTTTTTTTCATAAGTCATTTATTTATTACTCCATTTCTACATCTCTTTTATGTGTTTCTTTCTTTGTTTTTTGATAACTGTATCATTTGCAACTCTATTTCTTCCACTCTGTATTTCTCTTTCTTTCTCAGTATTCTCTTTAGCCATTCTTATTTTCTTTCTTAGTATTATCTTTCCCCTTTCTTTCTTTCTTTCTCCATTTCGACATCTCTTTCGTTTGTTTCTTTGTTTGATAAGTCTTATTTGCTACTCCATTTCTGCCACTCTGTATTTCTCTTTCTTTCTTAGTAATCTCTTTAGCCTTTATATCTTTCTTTTTCTTTCTTTCTCACTATTCTCTTTACTCTTTCTTTCTTTCTATTTTTTGTTTCTTTATTTCTTGATAACTCTATTATTTGCTACTACACTTCTGCCACTCTGCATTTCTCTTTCTTTGTTCCATAACTTATTACTCCATTACTGCAAGTTTTTTTCTATTGCTCAATTTTACCTCTTTGTTGTTTGTTTTTTTGATTAAAAAAAACTATGTATTACTTAATTTTTATACATTTATTTATTACTCCATTTCTACACTTCTTTGTTAATGTGTCCCAATACCTTTG
>JAJAGP010001494.1:24932-186625 GCA_025084515.1 Ancistrus triradiatus
CTGGCTCCTCCCCCTTCACCAGGTGTGCCCCCGGTTACTATGGTAACCCCATGCGAGCGGGCGACTCATGCAAGAAGTGCGACTGTAATGGGAACTCGGACCCGAACCTCATCATTAACGAGTGTCACAACGTAACGGGCCGGTGCTTACACTGTTACGGGGACACGGCCGGGGACAACTGCGAGAAGTGCGCTGCGGGTTTCTATGGCGACGCCATCAGTGCCAAAAACTGCCGCAGTAAGCACACACACACACACACACACACAACCTGTTAGCGACATGTCCCCTATTCACTATATATAGCGGGCGTGTCCCAAACCACACACCCTATTATTGTGGGTATTCTGTATGTGCAGGACAGAGCAGAATACTTTCCAAATAGTGCACTGTGTAGTGAGTAGTGATTTGGGACACTGTCCATCTATAGTTAAAAAGGTCAAGTTGGATTTGCGCTCACACACTTGGTGTTAGACAGCTGCCATTTAGTGGTTGTGCAGTTGCTGTGTGTGCACACGTGTGTGTGTGTGTGTGTGTGTGTGTGTGTGTGTGTGTGTGTGTGTACAGCAGTGTTGTGTTTCAGTATTCGTTTTCTCAGGACAAGAATAACATCAAAGCTATTGTTATCTCTCTCTCTGACTCTCTGTCTCAGAATGTGAGTGTAATAAGTGCGGCACAATGTCGTGTGATGACAGAACAGGTGTGTGTCACTGTAAACCCGGGGTTACTGGACGTCTGTGTGATCAGTGTGAGGTGAGACACACACACACATAGTACTTATATATTTTCAATCTTAGTCAGCTTCATAAACACAAGTTATGTATGTTGTTGTGTGTCTGTGTGTAGGAGGGTTCCTTTGGTTTCAGTACCTGTACAGGTTGCAGAAGGTGTGAATGTGCCGCCGCTGCCCGATCGCCGTCCTGTAACACTCTAACACACTCGTGTCAGTGCCACCCGGGGGCCGGAGGGCGTTACTGCGAGCGCTGCCTGCCTGGATACTGGCAATATTCACGCACCGGCTGCCAGAGTGAGAGAGCGTTATTATTATTAAACGTTTTATTTATTATTCATTTAATTTATAATGTGTGTTAAACTTTTATGCAGTAAAGCGTACACTTTCATGGAGGTAATCATAATCCTTTGTGAAAGTGTTGGCACCCCGATCGTGTTTATGTGAGAGCAGTTAGAACTGAATTTAATTTAATTGAAGTTAAACTTAAAGCAGTTCCATTTAACGTCTATAAAGAGTGGTGATAATAGAGAGAGAGTGTGTGTGTGTGTGTGTGTGTGTGTGTGTGTGTGTGTTAGAGTGCGACTGTCCCGAGGGAAGCTGTGATGCTCAGACTGGAGAGTGTATGCCTGAAATGTCTCAGGTCAGCGAGTGCAGCGTTGGTGAGTACACACACACGCATACCAAAATACACACATAAAAACACTTCCGCTCACAGGCACACACACACGCTGATACGTGTGTGATTTCCGGGTGATTTTAGTGCCAGTTTGTTCTCCTGCCCATCATTCCCTGGAGTCGTCTGGGACTCTCTTTTTTTGTGTTATGTATTTATATATATATATATTTTACTCAGTAAATATGTGATTCAAAATGTAGTGATGTACAATACTTCAAAACAAAATGTAAGTAAAAGTAATATTACAGATTTAATAAACTACTTTAAAAAGTACAAGCACACTAAAAAAACTACTCAATTACAGTAACATGAGTAAATGTAATTAGTTACTTTCCACCTTCATCTCATAATAATTTAATACTGTTAAAGAGTCATTATCTCTCTCTCACACACACACACACACACACACACACACACGCCCTCTCTGTCTCTCAGACTGTGATGAGTGTATCTGGCACCTGATCGGTGATGTTCGGCGGTCCAATAAGACGGTGGATCAGCTGAGGAACAGCGTCCTGAACATTTCAACCGGAGCTGCAGCTCACGATCGGCTCAAATACTACAACTACACTGTGCAGACACTGCGGGTCAGTGCGCACACACACACACACACACACACTTAGGAATTCCTTATAATAATATAGTGTGTGTGTGTGTGTGTGTTTATATCCGTTGTGCAGGTGCAGTTTGTGGGATGGAGGAATAAATCAGACGGGATGAGAAAGCAGGCAGCGGAACTGGAGGAGGAAACACAACTGCTACACACAGACACACAACTGCTCACACAACAGGTTACACTCTCACTATGGGCGGCGTTGTGTAAAAGCTTTGGCACTCTTCATATATTGTGTGTGTGTGTGTGTGTGTGTAGGAGGACGATGCGCTGGCTGTAAGGAAGCAAGTGGACGATGAAACTCAGCAGAGCTTTAAGTTAGCCGAGGTTCTAACGTCGAATCTGACCTTGTTGAACGTGCTGGTGGAAGGTATACACACACACACACACACACACACGCAGATGCTCACACACACAGAGACGTACAGACAGTTGTGTAACTTAAGGTTCATGCTTGTGACTTCATGCTAAGAAATGAACAAAACATATAATTTGTTGCAGAATAAAGCAGCGTTATTGTGGTCCGTGGTTTAAGTTTGTGTGTGTGTGTGTGTGTGTGTGTGTGTGCGCAGATATAATCAGGGATTGGGAGCTGTACAGCAAGCAGCAGGACGTTGATCCTGAAGTGCAGAAGCAGAAGCAGGCTGAAGCCAAGCGAATGATCAACGCCATGGCAACCCGCGACCTCTCACCCAAACAACCGCTCGCTACTCAGGAGAACGCTAACGCTAACCAACGTACGTCCGCGGCACGCTGTTTTACCTGTTACGGAAACCGGTGAGAATAATGAATTTTCAGATAACGGGAGCTGATTTGCATTGTTTCCTATGAGAAGGTCCTTACCTGGTTCCTTCATGTTCAAAACCCCGCCTCCTTAGAGAGCCGAGGCTCCGCCCAGATAACGTGCCACAAAGCAGGACCAATTAGCCACGATATTAGCCTGATGTCATTACAAGTCGGCGGGGTTTAAACATGGAGGAACCAGGTAGCTATTTGGACACAGGAAATCATTTAAACAGGCTCCCCATTATCTGAAGATTCATTATCAGAACCATCCAGGACAAGATCTGGAAGAAATTTATAGAACAACACTGCCTAAGAAGAACAACAAATAATAAAGAAAGTTTCGTAAAAAAATTAAATAAATAAATAACATAAAAAGAACAACATATACAAAGCGCAGCCTTTAACAAATAAAGTTCTATAAAAACACAGATAAACAGAACAACAAATGAAAAGAAAGTAGGCTCCCTTTGTCTGAAGATTCATTATCAGAACCATCCTGAACAAGGTCTGTACATTCAGATAACGAGGTCTGACTGTAATCGGCTGCTCTCTCTACATCATCACACACACACACACACACACACACTTTCTTTATGATGACTAGTCGATTTAACAAAGAGGCAGAACCTCGTAACCAGGTGACAGTATGTAAACTGGGAATCAGGAACATGACTGATTCTCAAACTGTAATAAATCAGCCACAGTAAAACTTACAAATAATGCACAATGCTTCTGGATAAGGGTTGAGACAATGTCATGCAAAAACAATGATAAATAACGCCAGCTTAAATGCTGCCATCGGCAAAAACAAATCGATACAGCTGTTAGTAATCTGGTGAGACAAAGCGCCCCCTGCTGTCCAACTGAGGAACTGAAGATAACTGAAGACACAAAGTTCTGTCTCACTTTGTTGTTAGATGACAGAGGGATTTTATGTGGGTGTAACCTCATTAATTCCCTGTGTGTGTGTGTGTGTGTGTGTGTGTGTGTGTGTGTGTGTGTGTGCAGTCCTGCAGCGTGTGCGTCAGATGGAGAAGACTGTGTTGTTGATGGAAGGACGGCTTCCTGTAATCAGAGAGATGATGAAGCAGCACAGCGTGAGAATCTCACAGGGGAGCATCCACCTGAACCGAGCCAGAGATTTACTACAACAAACACACAACACACACACACACAACCTGCTCCGACTGCAGCGCACAGAGGTACCACACACACACACACACACACACACACCTTGAAGAGAATAATAATTGTATAATAATTGTGTGTGTGTGTGTGTGTGTGTTAGGATCAGCAGCAGCGTCTGAGCCAGAATCACCAAGCCGTCAGTCAAACACTAACAGGAGCCAATCAGACTCTGGCTGAGACCAAAATGGGCGTAGCAGACCTGGACACCATGGTTACGGTAAGCAGCCTTACCTCTCCTGCAGAAGTTTAAAAGACTTCAAAACAAACAACAACTTTCAGAACAACAAAAAACATTAGGTAAAACATTGACTATAAAGAATAACAACTAAACGAGAAAGTTGTGTAAAAAAAAAAAAGCAAAAAAGAATAATAATTAACAAAGAAAGACGTGTTACAAAACATAACCTAAAACAAATATCAAATTACAAAAATAATTAATTAAAAACACTATCTAAAAAGAAAAATAACTAAAAAAGAAAGTTGTGTTAAAATTGGCTTAAAAAGAACTGTGTGTGTGTGTGTGTGTGTGTGTGTAGGAGCTGAAGCAGTACCATGCTGAGTTAGATGGAGCTGCAGGTCAGATCCAGTCTCAGACTGATAAGCTCTCTCAGATCGATGAGGATTTAGTGCTGAGAGTGACTGAGCATGCTCACCAGCTACAAACACACTCACAGGAACTACAGAGGTGAGTGTGATAATGAACACACACACACACACACACACTGTATATATGTTTTTGTGTGATTGCGTGTATTCCTATGAGTGTATATGTATGTGTGTCTGTGAGTGTGATGTGTATGAATATGTTTGTGTGTGCATTTGTGTAATGTGTGTGTCTGTGTGTGTGTGTTTGCGTGTGTCAGAGATCTTAAAGGCGGAGACACCAGCGGTTTTGTACAGAAAGCTCTGGAAGCTTCGAATGTGTACGACAGGATCGTTAAGTCCATCGGTGAAGCCGAGTCTCTCAGCGCTGCGGGACTCGACTCGTCCTCCAGGACCCAGGACGTGAGTGGAGCCGTGTCCTAATAAGTCATGAGCCCTAGCTAGTGCACTCAGATCTAGTGCCCTTGTTCTGAGCACTAAATGTGTTTCAGGCGGTGAATGGAATCGTGTCCCAGCTCAACTTCCTCCGAAAACAGAGCGACCACGTTCACGCAAAGGCGGTAGCACACAGCACCGAGCTACAGGGTAATGCTGACGCTAACAATAGCAGCGCGGCTAACACGCTAAGGGCCAGGCTGTGTTCCAAATCACACAGTTATATTAGCGCACTAAATAACTTACCGGCTGAGGTTACACTAGAAAAATGTAATAAACAAGAATAAACCTCTAGAACAAAACAACAACCATAAAGACCAAAAACACCAGCTAAAAACATCCTTAAAAGAGCAAAAACTGCACATTGAATATAAAAAACAATGGTTAAAAAGAACTAAAAATAATATCAACATAAAGAAAGATAAGTAGAAACAAATGACTAAAACAAAAATAACCTCAAAAAAACAACAATGGAAAAACAAAAAGAATGGTAAATAAACAAAAGTTTGGTTTAAAAAGACCTTGAAAGAATGACAACTAAAAACAGCATAAAACAAAAAAAAAAGTTATCTAAACGGAACATAAGGTAAAATCATTGGCTAAAAAACAATGATTTAAAAAATAACAGCAGAACTTTGCATAAAATGAATTTAGAATAAACAGAATGACGTCTAAAAGGAACACAGACAAAAATAGAGATTAAAAACAACGACATCTAAAAAGAACATAAACTAAAGAGGACATTAGAATAAAAAGAACAGCACCTACCTAAAAGATCTTAGACTAAAACAAACATCCAAAAAAAAAACAGACTTACGAAAATAATTCGACAAAGAATATGCACTAAAAAGAACAATATCTAAAAAGAATGCCATCAAAAAAATATTGGATAAAAATGAATGACTAAGTAGGAACACAGATTAAAAAGAACAGCAACTAAATAATGTTGACTAACAAAATATCTAAAAAAATTATGATAGAACTCTCCCTGAAAAGAACATACAAAGTATAACAATTAAAAGGAGCATCAAATAAAAGAACATCAGCTAAAACAACAAAGAACTAAAAGAATAACCACAAAAGAAACTGATTAAATAAAATATTGACTACAAACCTAGGCTAAAAATATTACTTAAAACAATAATAGAGTAAAAGTAAGATAAAAAAGTGCTTCTGAAAAACAACATCTGAAAAGAGTGTGCACTAAAAAAGAACATCACCCAAAATAGAATGATGACAACACCGAATAAAAAGAAGGAAAAATAAAAAGAGAATTATCTTAGAAAGAATAACAAATAAAAGACACACATGATGTAAGACAACTCTAAAACAAAAATTGACAACTTAAAAAATATTGTCTAAGAATTTCAGTGACTAAAAACACCTAAAAAAAAACATCAAGTAAAAAGAACATGGGATAAAATCCTAAACTTCTTGTTGTTGTTGCAGTTGTAACGTTTCTCTAAGCGCCTGACGGTATTTACGTAATAATTACGTGGGGTTTTTTTTAGAGGTGACCGCCTCTGTCGTCGATACTCAGAAGTACATCGAAGAAACGCAGGAAATGATGAAAACGTCTCGGAGGAAGCTGGATGACATCATCGATAACATCCACAAAATACAGAGAGGTAGAATCTTTATTTAAACTCAGATTAATAAATCTAATCGATCAGTGTAATTTCACCAGGCACTGGCGCCCTCTGGTGGCAGTAACGTGTGGTGATATGATGTTTTGTGTGTGTGTGTGTGTGTGTGTGTGTGTGTGTGTGTGTGTGTGTGTGTGTGTGTGTGTGTGTGTGCGCGTGCGCGTAGCTCAGGGTCTGCAGTTCAGTCAGGATGTGGCAGAGGAAGCTCGTAATCACTCAGAGCAGGTACTGCAGGAAGTGACTCCAATCAGCCAGCAGGTGGAGCAATGGAGCCGTAACATGAGGAACAACCAGTACTCTACTGCTGCTTATGAACAGGCTGTTAACTCCGCCCACAACACAGGTATGAAAACACACACACACACACACACACACACACACACACGTGTGTACTTTTATATATGTGAGTGTGTATAATGTGTGTGTGTTAGTGGAGGATCTATCTGAGATCGTCCCTCAGTTACTGACGAAGCTGCGTGACGTTGAGGAGAAGAAGCCTCACAGTAACGTTTCCATCAACATCCTGCGGATCCGGAACCTGATCGCTCAGGCACGCAACGTCGCCAACAAGGTACCGCCGTCTGCATCCGCCGGCCGCATCACCAAAAGTAGTTCCACGTGATTTCATCTGTGTTTAATGAATAATTTGTGAAAGCGTTTGTTGTTTTGTTTTTTTTGTAGATTCAGGTGTCGATGAAGTTTAACGGGCAGTCGTCGGTGGAGCTCCAGCCGCCAGCTAAAGCAGACGAGATGAGGCCGGTGACCTCCATCAGCCTGTACGTACGGGTCGATCCTGATACCGACGCCATCGAGGATCGCTTCCTGCTCTACCTGGGAAATAAGAACGTGAGTGTGTAACGGTAGAGTATATAAAGGTCCGTCAGTAGCAGGGAAAACTGTTTCAATAATAACATTTTAAAATGAATAAATAAATACATAAACAACCTGGCCTGAAAATAATAAGTCAAACTGAGCTGAAATATGCAAAACATTTTGCGATGTAAATCATCATTTTCAGCTTTTGTGTAAAATAAAGTGTCAATATTATACAGGAATTAGGGAAAAAAAACTCAAGTGAAATAATATGTCACACTGAGCTAAACTGTTAAAACATGTAAAACACTTTGGGATGTAAATAATTACTTTGAGCCTTATTTTAAATGAAATATCACAATTTCTGACTAAAAAATAAAGAAATTAGTACGTTTTAGGTTAAGTCACACATTTTACATTAGAAAGAGAGATAAGTCATCATTTTCAAATTCTGTATTTAACATGTGTTTACACCTGTAAAAAAGTCCTCTTTGTTACCTACTTTTGAAAGTATAAAATCCAAAGTTTGAGATTCAAAGTAAGAATCTTCATTTTGATACTTTAAGATTTAAAAAGTATGAAATTGGAACAAAATTCAATATAAATTTGACAGATAAATGGGTAACCAGTCTTGTAATAAAATTATAATAAAATATCACCAAATGTAGTAAACATCTGTCAGTGATTAAATAAGTGTAAATTTGGACTAAAAGTCATCATTTTAAGAAAATAAGGGTGTCAATTTCTATTTTGAAATTTAGAAAATCTTCATTTTATGATACCAAATGAGAAATCTTGAGTCATAGGTTTTACATTTTAAGATAAAAAAAAAGTAAGAAATTAGCTGGATAAACAGGCCTGAAATAAAAAGTTTAAAAATGATAATAGAATATGACATGAACATCTGTCAGTGCTGTCGAAATGAAAGAGCATTAATTAGGGCTAGAATCATAATTTTAAGGAAATAAGTCACAATTTTGACTCAATGAGGGATAAGTTTTACACGCAGTGAGAATTTTGAAATTTTGATTGGGAGACTGTTCTGAAATACTGTAGGTCAAAATGACTTGGGATATAATAAAATAAATTCTTTTGGAATAATAAATCATAATCTTGATTTGATTATAATTATTCAATATTATTTAAACAACAAAATCAATTTTAAATCTGGTTTCTACCTCAGGAGAAGTCCATGGCATTAGTATGTTACTCAATCTGTGTGTGTGTGTGTGTGTGTGTGTGTGTGTGTGTGTGTGTTTTTGTGTGTGTGTCTGTGTGTGTGTGTCTGTGTGTGTGCAGGGTTCTAAGGACTACATGGGCCTGGCCATAAAGAATGATAACCTGGTGTTTATATATAACCTGGGAGGTGATGATGTCGAAATTCCACTCAGCTCTAAACCTGTGAGCTCCTGGCCTCCGATCTTCAACCACATCAAAGTGGAGAGGTACACACACACACACACACACACACACACACACACTAATATTCCAAGTACTGAGGATTTGCAGCGTTATTGATGCCTTATTGGTACCTTTATTTAAAACAGTTGATTTCTTTACAAATCAGTAACTAAGCATAACTGAGTGTGTCTCCGTACCAGACTGGGCCGACATGGGAAGGTCTATCTAACCGTCCCGAGTCAGAAGTCGGTCGCCGAGCAGAAGTTTATCCAGAAAGGGGAAGCATATGGAACCGATTCCCTGCTTCACCTCGACCCCAAAGACACCGTCTTCATCATCGGAGGAGTTCCGCCGGACGTCAAGGTTTCTCCTTATGTCCAATATTATATACTACTAATGATATTTATTGTTATTGGTGTTATTATTCTTAAAATACAAATGTTATTATTACTTCTTTGTAGTAATAACAATAATAATAATAATACTAATTCAATCACACACACACACACACACACACACACACACACAATTACACTGGGACAACTTAGATTTTAACCTAACGCATGCCTTTCAATCATGGGAGGAAACTGGAGTACCCAAAGAAAACTCAAACACACATGGGGAGAACATGCAAAATCCATATAGGCCGAGTCTAGACCGGGAACTGAACCAGGGGTTTTTGGTGCGGTGATGTGACAGTGCTAACCCCGGCACCACTGTGCCACTCATTACTTTTATTATTATTATTATTATTATTATTATGAGCCATAGTAGTGGTATAATTATTATTATTATATATAGATTTTTTATTATTATTACTATTATTATGAGTAGTAGCATGGGTATAAATATTTTTATTGTTATTATTATTAATTGTATTACTGTTATTATTAGTAGTACTAGTAGTACTGTATAAATATTATTCTTATAAATATTATTATTTTTATTATTATTACCAGTATTATTATTATTAGTGGTAGCATAAGTATTATTCTTATACATCTATTATTAACTTTATTATATCAGTAGTAGTATAAATATTATTATTATTATAAATATCATTATTTTTGTTATTATTATTTGTAGTAGCAGTGTAAATATATTATACATGTTATTAGTTTTGTATTATTACAATTGTTATTATATTATTATCAGTATTATTAATTATATAAATATTATGATTATAAATATTATAATTTGTTAATATTTTCACCTTATTATTATTAGTAGCAGTGGTAGTATAAATAATATTATTGTAAATATTTCATTATTATTATTAGTGTTATTGTTGTGTTATTATCACTAATATATCTTATTTATTATTATAACTGTTATCATACATACAGTGCCTTGCAAAAGTATTCAGCCCCCTTGAACTTTTCAACCTTTTGCCACATTTCAGGCTTCAAACATAAAGATATGAAATTGTAATTTTTTGTAAAGAATCAACAACAAGTGGGAAAACAATCGGACGAGGAACGAATTATTGGATATTTTAAATTTTTTTAAGAAAGAAAAAACATGAAAAAAGTGGGGAGTGCAAAATGATTCGGACCCCTTGCGTTAATTAACTTTGGAGCGCCCCTTTTGTTGCGATTAAAGCAGCAAGTCGCTGGGTATGTTCTCTATCAGTTTTGCACATCGAGAGACTGAAATTTTTGCCCATTCTTCCTTGCAAAACAGCTGGAGCTCAGTGAGGTTGGATGGAGAGCGTTTGTGAACAGCAGTTTTCAGCTCTTTCCACAGATTCTCGATTGGATTCAGATCTGGACTTTGAGTTGGCCATTCTAACACCTGGATAGTTTTACTTGTGAACCACTCCATTGTAGATTTTGCTTTATGTTTTGGATCATTGTCTTGTTGGAAGATAAATCTCCGTCCCAGTCTCAGGTCTTTTGCAGACTCCAACAGGTTTTCTTCCAGAATGGTTCTTTATTTGGCTCCATCCATCTTCTCATTAACTTTAACCATCTTCCCTGTCCCTGCTGAAGAAAAGCAGGCCCAAACCATGATGCTGCCACCACCATTGCTGACAGTGGGGATGGTGCGTTCATGGTGATGAGCTGTGCTTTTACGCCAAACAAAACGTTTTGCATCGTGGCCAAAAAGTTCGTCTGACCAGAGCACCTTCTTCCACATGTTTGGTGTGTCTCCCAGGTGGCTTGTGGCAAACTTTTTATGGATATCTTTGAGAAATGGCTTTCTTCTTCCATAAAGGCCAGATTTGTGCAGTGTACGACTGATTGTTGTCCTATGGACAGAGTCTCCCACCTCAGCTGTAGATCTCTGCAGTTCATCCAGAGTGATCATGGGCCTCTTGGCTGCATCTCTGATCAGTCTTCTCCTTGTTTGAGCTGAAGACTGAGGGACGGCCGGGTCTTGGTAGATTTACAGTGGTCTGATACTCCTTCCATTGCAATATGATCGCTTGCACAGTGCTCCTTAGATTTAAAGCTTGGGAAATCTGTTTGTATCCAAATCCAGCTTTAAACGTCTCCACAACAGTATCTCGGACCTGCCTGGTGTGTTCCTTGGTCTTCATGATGCTGCCTGTGCTTTAAACAGAACTCTGAGACTATCACAGAGCATGTGCATTTATATGGAGACTTGATTACACACAGGTGGATTCTATTTATCATCATCAGTCATTTAGGTCAACACTGGATCATTCAGAGATCCTCACTGAACTTCTGGAGTGAGATTGCTGCACGGAAAGTAAAGGGGCCGAATAATTTTGCACGCCCCACTTTTCAGTTTTTTATTTCTAAAAAAAAGTTTAAAATATCCAATAAATTTCGTTCCACTTCACGATTGTGTCCCACTTGTTGTTGATTCTTCACAAAAAATTACAATTTCGTATCTTCATGTTTGAAGCCTGAAATGTGGCAAAAGGTTGAAAAGTTCAAGGGGGCCGAATACTTTTGCAAGGCACTGAATTTTATTGGTTGTTGTATTTATTTATTTTTTGTTATTATTATTAATGCAGCAATTATATATATGTTTATTAACTGTTATTATTCCAAATAATTGTATTAATATTAATGTTATGATTATTGGCATTATTATTATTATTATTATTTATTTTATTAATTTTTTTTTTTTACCAAAAAAATGTGTGTGTGTGTGTGTGTGTGTGTGTATCTGTGTGTGTGTGTGTGTATCTGTGTGTGTGTGTGTGTGTGTGTGTGTGTGTGTGTGTGTGTGTGTGTGTAGCTCCCTCCTGCTCTGAGCTTAGCTCCGTTTGTTGGCTGTGTCGAACTCGCAACACTCAATAATGATGTCATCAGTCTGTACAACTTCAAAAAGCTTCATAAAATGAACGTCGTGACATCAGCACCCTGTCCCAGGTACACACACACACACACACACCCACACACTCCCAGACAGACGTTTGTTGACGTGTGTGTTTTCCCGTTGTAGGTATAAGCTGGCGTTCTCTCAGGGCCGTGTGACCAGCTTCCTGTTTGATGGATCCGGTTACGCTTTAGTGAAGAACATTGAGCGGCGCGGGAAGATGAGCATCCTCACCCGCTTCGACATCGAAGTCAGAACCGTCGCTAACAACGGCATCCTCTTCCTCATGGTCAAACAGGTAAATAGGGCACAGGACACAGGACACGCCTCCTGCTCTAGGACATGCCCCCTTCACTCTGTGTGTGTGTGTGTGTGTGTGTTTAGGAGAACTTCTTTGTGCTGGAACTGAAGAACGGATTCCTTCGCTTGGTTTATGATTTCGGATTTGCTGGGGGTCCGGTTGTCATGGAGAGCAACACGACGAAAGTACAGATCAATGACGCCAGATACCACGAGGTAACCATCACACCTGTACATCTGTACCTGTACACCTGTATCTCTAGCCATAGACTTAAACACCTGTACCTATATACCTGTACATATACACCAGTAAGTACACACCTGTACCTATATACCTGTACATATACACCAGTAAGTACACACCTGTACATATATACCTGTACATAAATTCCTACATCTGTACACCTTCACCTATAAACCTGTATCTATATATCTATGTCTATACACCTGTACATATATACCTGTATACTTATATATGTCTGTAAACATTGCACTGAACCAGTGTGTGTGTGTGTGTGTGTGTGTGTGTGTGTGTGTGTGTGTGTGTGTGTGTGTGTGTGTGTGTGTGTGTTCTACTCCAGGTGTCAGTGATTTATCATCAGTCTAAGAAGGTGATCCTGCTGGTGGACAGAATTTCAGTCAAAACGATGGAGAATGAAAAGAAAACCTTACCCTTTAGTGATATTTACATTGGGGGGGCTCCGCCCACCCTCCTGGAGTCACGGTACACACACACACACACACACACACCTGAATGCACTTTCATACATGCATTTTGAACTGTAGCAGGTATATTTGTGTGTATATATATATATATATATGTCCATATATTTATATGCGTGTGTGTGTGTGTGTGTGTGTGTGTGTGTGTGTTCGTTCGTTCGTTCCCAGACCCGAGTTCTCCTCTCTGATTGGACTGAAGGGTTGCGTGAAAGGGTTCCAGTACCAGAAGAAAGACTTTAACCTTTTGGAGGAACCCGGAACCATCGGCATAAGCAGCGGCTGTCTGGAGGAATCGTTTGTGTGTAACGCTTTCGTTTTCTTGCGTTACATACGGTCAAGCAAACCAAATCCAAGTTAAACAGTCCGAATCGACACAAAAGTGCTGAAGGTCCAAGTCCAAGACTCTAGATTTAGTGGTCCAAAGTTAATGGACTGAACCAAAGAGTTTTAATTGAATCATCCAAATCAGAATTTGTGCTTCGAAACATGAGTTAAACATTCCTGAGCCAAAATTATTGAGTGGGGGAGCTTAAGTCAGATTTGAGTGGTCTCATGTTAAAGGTCCAGCAGTCTTAAATGAACAGACCAAGTCAAAATGCCTGTGGTGAACAGTCCGAGTCTGCAGGCCGTTACACATCGCACGTGATTTTTTTTTTTTCTTGTGGTTTATTTGGACAATAGTAAACAAATTTGAGCTCATCTATAATGATGGTATCTTCCACACCAAACGTTAGGCACACGAGATAAGCACTCACACGTGCTGTTTGTAATAAAATAACTGTTATATGTTTATTTATTTATGTTACGTCACATCAGGAGCGAGTCTACGGCGATATTAAAAGTGCCCAAAGAAATGAAGAGCCTACACTATATTACGAATGGACTGTTCTGTAATCGCTGTTGTGTTTTTTGTGTTTGTTAAATGATTTAAAATTAATGAATGCCCTCTGCCGAAGCTTCTACTCTCTGTTCGTACGGCTAAAAAACTAAAAAAACAAAAACCTTCATATACCAGCAAGCGAAAAAATGCATTAATGAAATGAAATATTCAAATCGTTTCACAGCGCGGAGATTTAGCAGTGTGACTAGAGCACGCGTCTGTTGTTCTCACTAGGTGGCAAAATTCCAGACAAAAACATGTCCAAATGTTTCACACTATTTCGCCTTGTGTAGTGTGTAATGGCCTTAATGATCAAGAGCTGAACATCCCAATCAATCAGTCGGAATCAAAAAGCTGGACATGAACAGTAAGGGTTGAACATCTGTCTCAAACAGTCAAACAGCTGGATTTGAAAAGATGAAGTGAAACAGACTGAGTTAGTTATAGAATATAGTATATTGTTATCTGCAGTAGAATTAGGTAAGGGACAGAAAGATAAACGTGTGTGTGTGTGTGTGTGTGTGTGTGTGTGTGTGTGTTGTTAGATGTCCCGTAAGGCCTATTTTACAGGTGAAGGTTATCTGGGTTCTACAGCCAAGTTTACTCCGTTCGGCTTGTTTGAGGGAGGACTGAATTTCAGAACCACACAGCCATCTGGATTACTGTTCTACCACCAGGATGGGGTGTGTTATTACACACACACACACATGATGTCTACACAATATATACACAACACACAGCACACAACATCTACCACAGTACAAAACATTATAACATTATTATTATTATATAACTCGTTATCTCACCCACGTCTGTTTCAGAGCTTGGTTTGGCGAGAGGCGCATTTGGTGACTTAACGAGGTTACAACAAATAAACAAAGTGACTGAGGCTGATATAATGTTTTACCGAGCAGCCCTCATGATCATGATGTACAGTTCCTATTGGTTCATGCAAAGTAGTCCGTGATTGACGATCGTTTCTGAGAGTCCAGTCTGCGATAGGATAAGTCCGTTCACTCCACCGGGCAGTTGTTTCCGGCCGTACAAGACCAGACTCCTATCTCTTTGAATGGGGAGAGACCTATATATCCAAATTGAACGAGAAATTATCGTTTAAACTGCGTATTTGGAATCGCTGGTATAATCTGACAAAAGTGATATATTGTACTTGCGTCCTTGGGTTCCAATAATGCACAAAAATAAACATTTTTAAAGGTTATTCTGGCTACTGCACATGCACATCCCGCCACTATAAAGGGGCCAAGACTTGCCACCTCTCTCTTCGATACATTTCCTAATGAGGGGGCGGGGCTTCTGTACTACAGTACCATTCACATTTCAACCAGTGACCAGTCTATTCCTTATATAACATCCCTGATAACAGACAGGGGCTGGACATCATCCGGCCTTACAAGATTAAAGTAGGATCAAAGCACCACGTACTGGCGGCTTAGAGGGGTAGAATTTCATTACTGGCAGGACATTTGTCACTTTGCAAACATGGCTAAAAAGGGTGAGAGGCGAGGTCGACGGCGCTTCGAGGTAAAGTGCATGGAGGGAAACCCGTCCTGCATCACAGGTGGAGAGATAATGAGGTTAGACTCTACATTACACAACATTACCTACAGTACATAATATGTGTGTGTGTGTGTGTGTGTGTGTGTGTGTGTGTGTGTGTGTGTGTGTGTGTGTGTCAGCCGGATGAGTTCTCTCTCTCTCTGGAGAACGGAGCTGTAGTCCTTCACTCCAAAGGAACCAGAGTAAAATCACACAAGAAGAACTACAACGATGGACGACCTCACTTTCTGGTTGCCTCAGTAACCAAGCAGAAGTAAGAATGAAGCTTCATAATAAAAGTACATCAGGTTAATTGACTCGTTAGTAGCTCGGGGATCCAAAGCTTGCTGTGGTGCAGGTACCAGCTGGTGGTGGATGATAAAGATAAGCATGAAAAGAAGAAGCCCGATCCGTCCGACTCTCCGTCTGATGGACTGAAGGAGTTTTATTATGGAGGATCAACAAGCAGCAGCATCAAGAACTTCACCGGCTGTATAAGCCACGCCTACATCAGCAGGTACAGGCACGCACGCACACGTACACACACACGGAGCCATACACACCTACGCCTACATATACTCTCTCTCTGCAGGCAGGACCGTGATATAGAGGCAGAGGATTTCCAGCGTTACTCTTATAAAGTGGACGTGTCCCTGGATGACTGTCCCACCCTCCGACATGCTGCCCACACACCTGCTGCTTTACGCCAGGTAAACCCACACACCTGTACATACACCTCCACCTGTACCTGTGTCTACACCTTTAATTACACCTGTACCTGTACCTGCACCTTTACCTGTCATTTCATGTACACCTGCATTTTACCTGGAACTATACCTACACCTGCAATTTTACTTGTAATTAACCTTGGACTTCACCTTTACTTGTAATTGCAATTCTACCTGCACTCTTACTTGTCTGCTAAATGCTGTAAATGTAATGTAAATGTACCTGCACACTTACTTGAATTCACACCTACACCGACACTTTTACCTGTAATTACACCTGTACCTGCACCATTACCCACACCTGTACTTGTGCTTTCTTAATCATTTTCTCCCCCTTTCCGACAGGTGAGCAGGGATACACCTGGCCTGTCGCAAGGCATTCTGGGATGGCAGCATGACGCTTCGGTCTCTGAAGAAGCAGAGGCCACACCCTGTTATCTCTCATTCCGCCCACGTGCCGTGAGAAATGCCCACTATTATAGTGGCTCCGCCCAAAGTCGGCATGAGTACGACAGCATCGCTAAGATCATCAGAGAGAAGTGAGTCTCACACACACACACACACACACACACAACAAACAAATTATACACCCAGAATACATAAACAATACACACAATACACTAACACAAGCACACACACACAATATGTACCCTAGATAAACAAAACACAATACACACACCATATATACCACACACAGTACTCTTATGCACACACACACACACACACACACACACACACACATCATACCTAAATAATACATACACACAATACACTAACACACACATATAAACACCTGCACACCATAGATAAACAATACACACACAACACAATTACACACACCACACATAAACAGTACACACACAATACTCTTACACACACGTCATATACACAACATAAAAAAACACACCCATACACACCATAGATAAACCGCGCAGACACAATACACTAACACACATACAGACCATACATCAACAATAAACACACACCTTACACACACATATATATTACACACACACTTGTACCATACAATACGCAATACACACTCAATACACACAATATACAGACAACACACATCATACACAAATAATACACACTCAATGCACTTACACAACATACACAAAAAATACTCACTTAATACACAGACACAATTGTACTCCATGTGTCTTTAACATGTATATCAATACGTTAGTAAATGTTATTTAATAATCTGAGATGTGCGTGTGTGTGCGTGTGTGTGTGCAGGTCTCATTTCTCCATGTCAGTGAGAACGCGCTCGAGTTCGGGGTTGATAGCGAGTGTGTACGCCGCTGACGGTGATGACTTCATGGCTCTGTTTATCTCTGCTGGGAAACTGGTGTACGCGTTCAGCTCGGGTGCAAACGTCCTGCGACTCCAGAGCAAACACACACTCAACGACGGGCGCTGGCACGACGTGAGTCTCTCTCTCTCACACACACACACACACACACACACACACACACACGCGCATACACCTTGAGGTCCTGTGTAACATCTCGCTTCTGTCGCTTCCGTTGTAGGTGGTGTTTATCAGGGATGGTAATGTCGGTAGATTAATAGTGGACGGCGTGTTTGTGATGGAGAAGAAGCTCCATGGCAGCTTCGCTCTGAATATCCAGGATCCTTTGTACGTGGGTGGAGTTCCACCCGGACACGCCCACCAACACATACAGGTACGCCAGGTCTACCTGGTTTGATCTTGTGTTTTTGTGATTTGTACTTCACATCTGTGTGTCTGCATGAACCTGTGCAGGTGAGCTCCGGATTTTCAGGCTGCGTAAGGGATCTGCGTCTGAATGGCCGCTTCGTCTCAAGCACAGCGCGCAGTTTCGGGGTCACCCCTTGTCATGAGGGCGGGGCCGAACCCGGGGTGTACTTCTCTGATGAGGGCGGATACGTAAAACTCGGTAAATGAAAGTCGTACAAGCGTAAACGTGTATTTTCAGACGTACTGCTCTAACATAACGTCTCCTGATCAGACTCCTTCAGCCTGGACGCACAGTTCCAGGTGGCGATGGAGCTGCGCCCTCGTGTGGCCTCGGCGATGTTACTGCACGCCCACACACCTGAGGAGAATCTCAGCGTCTACGTGCAGGGAGGACAGGTGAGACAAGACCAAAAGTCATGCCTCTAAAGCAACGAACGATTTGGAATGATTTGTTTGACCCAAGAGGCGACTCTATTTTGTGTTACTCAGGTGTTTTGCTTACCTGTGTACCTGTTTGTGTCTCCGCAGGTGTTCCTGCACGTGAACAACGGCACAATCTCGACAAAAGTCTCCCCCAAAACGAGCTTGTGTGACAGAAACTGGCACAGAATCTCAGGTTCCTTGCTGGGTTCCTCACTGTGTTTAATGTTTATTGTTCTGCAGTCACACAACGTTTGCGTGTTTTTGTGTTGTGTAGTGACAAGGGCCAAAGGCGAGCTGAGACTGGACGTGGATGGCGAAATGAGTCAGGTGGTAGAACCAGCCAATCACGACAGGATGATCTCTAAAGGGACCCTGTACATCGGAGGAGCACCAGGTCAGCTTCTCTAAATCACATCTTCAACGGGCACAATGTAGCACAATTGGGCTCGTGCCAGACGGGCACCTTGTTTGTTTGGGCACCTTTTCCGGACGTTTGTATAAAGTTTCAGATCATCAAATCCTTAGGCAGTCACGCCTGTCTTTCCTACCGCCACCAACGTAGATAGTTGCACTTGGATAGCGCTTGCACTTAGATAGGTCCACCTGTGTGGAGTTTGCATGTTCTCTGTGGGTTTCCTCCAGGTTCCCGTCTTGCACCCTGTGTTGCCCTGTTTGCTCACAACCCTGAATTTGGACTAATTTGTTGTGAAAATTAAAGAACAATCATTTGAATAATATCAGTGCTTAATTTAATGTTCTTTTTTTTTCACTAATGTTGATGTGAGTTCCAAGCATACTCCTTCGCACCAGATGGCGCTGCAGCTCTCTGAGTAACGGCGACTTAGCAACGTGGATATGAAAATCTATTGAATAGCCTTTAAGCTGTCAAAATCTTGCACAACATGATCGAACCATCGAGAGATCGAGGTACTGGCAAGACAGGAAGCGTGGTCGGAATTTTCGTGCGCCACCTGCTGCTGAAAAGAAGCCAGCGCTTCTGAGTTGTGCATGGGTCGTGCACGTGGTGGGAGATAGTTTCACATACAGGGTATTTGTAGGTTCCGACGCTTTACACCTGGATCATCCGGAGAGGTGCCGAAACCTTTTGGAAGTAACTATTTTGGTTGTAATCAATAATCTGATTTGATTGGATGAGTACCTGTGTTTTCTGCAGACCACCTGCTGGAGGTGGGTACATGGAGGCTCGGGAGCTTCACGGGCTGCGTGAGGAAGGTCTCCATTGACGACCGACCCGTCGACCTCGGGCACGCCTCGCTGGTCAGCGGAGCCGTCGACCTCGGAGGCTGTCCCGCCGCTTAGAGCTCCATCGTCATACGGAAAGCTCGTGCCACCAAACGACCTTCATCAGCAGCCTGAGAAACCAGGATTAAGAGCCGCAGAATCTGTAACTGATCCATCAATCAATCAATCAATCAATCAATAATACAGTCTAACCTCGGTGTCTCTACAATCAGTCAGGTGTTTACATCCCGTAAATAATTCACTAAAACTGAGAACAAGCTTAAAATAAAACACACACCGGTACGAGGTTGATTCAGATACCCGGGTTCGACTGTAGTATAGTGAGTCCAGTTTAGAAGCTGCGGTATCGATTGCTAATTCTGTAACGTCTCTGATAAACGTTTATAAGATTTTTCTCAGATTGTAAGCTGCTTTTGTTGTTCCACGTTAAACAGCAAGTAAACAGAAGAGCGGTGTGAGCTTCCAAAAATAAACCTTCATTCTGCATAAACAGCCGCAGTTATTATTATTCTTATTTTTTGATAAGCACTTCAACCTTCTTTCTGTATGGTGAAAAGGGTTAAAACTTGGCGAAGCCGATATCGTTGATTAAGGACAGCTTTGAAATACATCAGTGTTTGATATTTACATACGTCACTTTGTCATAAAATCATTACATTAGGATATGACCTGATATTTAATACATAGCATGCTTATAAAGTTAAATGCATGGAATAACTGGATTTTGTCTGAGGTTGTTTATGCACCACATCCTCCACTTTTTTACATCCTGTAACATTTTATAATTGGAAACCAAATACCTTTTTACGTCTAATTGTGTGATTAAATCCTAACAAGTGTGCTGGTCTTGAGATACCTTCGGTCTTCATGGACAAATTAGGAGCAAGTGTAAGAGTCTAAACAGCTTTTAATCTCGACTCTAATCCTCTACAACGGCAGAGCCTCAGTGGTGTATCCCATCTCATTCCACGATGATCAGAGTGTTGTTGATACTCTGTTGGTCCTGTTTTAGGATTAAATGGTGAGTGATGTTCTTTCTGTCCTCCTAAAGACAGGGAATAAAGTTCTTGAGCTCTTCCTCGAGCTGGTATTGGATTCTGCATTGTGTTGGTCCACACATGGCCAATCTTGTTCTCTTTGGCTCTTTGTCGAGAGCTCCTTGGTCAAGAGTTCCACTGTACCAAAGTCTGAATCAGTCTGAAGTTCATAGTCTTGTAGAGGAGCTGTGTGTAAGGCTATATCTTCTACTAGACGTGAATTCCATTCGTGTAATCCGAATATCCACTAGGGGGCGTCTCAGAGCCTGGTCCCTAGCAAGTTTCCATGGCAACTGGAGAGAAGCTCATGGTGACCTATGAACCTGAGGATGTTACCACATCCACTGTCAGTCAAATGAACACAATAAAGGTTTACAACAAAATCCAAGAAGTTGAATCTGTTCATCTGGACATAGGTTTTGTTGGAGAAACGTTCGTCAGCTCCATCTAAGTGACTTCTTCAGTCTCAGCAGTTGGAAAAACTTCCCCAGATCTTATATACAGGCACCTTTGCATAACGGCTGGTACCAGCATCCTTGCATAAACAATGGGACCGGTGATCAGTTTAATATGCAGATTGACATAGCCATTAACTACCCCATGGCCACGGCGTGCCATTCACACAGGATTGGGGAAGGGCTGCGATGGCTCCATTTGTAAAGGGTGGTGAGAGGTGTACTCTGAGGCCCCAGTTTCTTCTTCTGAGTAACGTGTTTTTTTTGTGGTTTGAAAAAGCCGCGTCTCAGTGGCTTTCAAAACCCCAAAACACACTACGCCAGAAACTGGTCCACCCCAAGGATCGGGTCCCCAAGCACAAACAGAGTAAAATGTAGGGTACGCTGTTAAGTGCCAGGAGGATTGCCAGGAAGGATTGTACAACATCGGGGAAACCAAAACAGCCACTGGCGAAAAACGGATGGCACAACATAGAAAGAGCTACCTCATCAGGTCAGGACTCTGCGGTTTTACACCCACCCCACCTACAGGCCAGTGGACACTCTTTCAAGGATTGAAACATGCATTCCTTGATAGGGAGGAACGATGGTTTGAACGCGGAGTAAAAGAAGCCTTTTTTGTAAAAAGGGAACGTCCATCCCTGAACCGAGGAGGGGGCCTCAGAGTACACCTCTCACCATCTTACAACGGAGCCATCGCAGCCCTTCCCCAATCCTGTGTGAATGGCACACGTGGCCATTGTCGTTAGTGGCTATGTCAATCTGCATATTAAACTGATCACCGGTCCCATTGTTATGCAACGGTGTTGGTACCAGTTGTTATGCAAAGGTGCTGTATATAAGATTGGGGAAGTTTTCCAACTGCTGAGACTTTAGAAGTCACTTAGATGAGTGACGAAACGTTTCTCCAACAAAATCTATGTCCAGATGAACAGATTCAACTTCTTGGATTTCCTTACCTGGATCATTGAGCGTGCATCAAGACGCCTTTACAACAAATGTTTGCACATGAATTTTCTTTCTGATTCTTTGACTTTCTCCTCCGAGTCGAATCTCTGCTGACTTTGTGAAAAACAAATCACTTGATCAGGAGGTTAATATTGATGAAGCACTAATAAACACAGCAGAGGAGACAGGAGGAGTTTATTTTTGACACATGGATAGTCAGACTTATTAAAATAGAAATAATAATCTATTTCACCATAATACAACATTATAAAATCTAGTAACCAATAACGGAGGAGATTCAATAATAACAAATTCAATAATATAATATGAAATATTTAGAAAATATTTTAAAAAATTAAATATAATCTAACGTAATACAATAAAACATAATATTATATAGGTTTGTTGACAAGTTTGGATAAGAAATTTTATATTTTGTTTGAGTAATATGTTTATTTAATTTTTTAAAAATCCCAAGAAAACATGTTACGTGACCAAGGGTTCCTAAACTTGAAGTGGTGTCGCCACAGATAATTAGTTTGCTTGCTGTAGATTTTAGATATTGAAATATTTTACTATTTAAAAATATTTAGTTGACTTAATTTTAATATTTCAATATTTAAGTTTAACTGAAGTTTCACTCAGAAAAATCGCCACTATGTCACGTGAACCAAGGGCTTTTGTAAGGAAGGATGACCACGTGATGAGCTCGGCTGCGCGAGATTTGCGTCATGAACGCGCTATATCGGATTAAACTGTTTTGGGGTCATAAAACTCGACTCGACCGAATAAGGAACGAAACATGAAAATACACTATTAATTCGGATTGGAAAGAGTGTATTTGTGAGATAAATGAGTTCGTTTGTGGCTCTCGGCATGACGCAGTCGGTTGTTATTCCAAGGTAAGTTCGTTTTTAATCGAGTGAAACCGCAACAAACTGAAAGCTGAGTGGATTGTTTTGTAGTTACGCGGTTAATGTTATTATAATTCTCAGTGTGTAGCCTTGTTACGTTATATTAACCGCGTTTAATGTGTTTACACGTGATTAAATAAAACGGGCAGTGTACGGAGGACTGTTATGTGTGTCTAAAGCGCGTGGTTGCGTCACATGGTGGTAACGCTAACCAGCAACTGTACAGCAAAAAAAGCCGTTTAACACTATTTAAATAAGTAATATTTAAATTTATGTAGGTTTTTTACAAACAAATCGCTTTAAATTGTGATTTTATAATGTTATCTTTTTACAAATGAATGGGTTTAAAATTCCTGTAGCCATTTAACACACTATAAAACTAATATTTAGATTCCCGCAGGTTTGTAAACAATCGCTTTGAATTATGAATAGTTTGTATTTTATTGTTTAAACAAAGAATGAGTTAGCTTTATGTTAATGTAGTAACTAATTAAGGAGATTTTAACGTCAGTCTGTGACGCGACGGTTTTCAATCGCCACAATTTCAACGGGCGAATCAATTTTGCGAGCCAGATCAAATTTGGTGAAATTTGGCACGCGAGTCTGCATTCTCGACCAATAGCAGCACTGCTGTGGCCACAGTGACCTGATGGGGCGGGGCCTCATAGATGCGGCGGTCCCACATAAAATTAGCAATAACTCAGAGCAGCTATACCTTCTGGGTGGCGTATGTTGTGTGCTACTGTGATATTTGTTGTGTTGTGTTAGTGTTACTGGTTACACAGTGGCGTCAGTGCGGGCCAATCAGGTTTGGGCTGCAGGTTTTGGGATTCTGGCGCTCCGGGAGCCACGCTCACATTAACAAGGTAAGGCACGGCACAGGCTTGTGTATCATACGTATGAAGATGTATATCGCCCCCTATTGATCGTTGGCTGTACGTTATCTGTGTGCAGAAAGGAAAATCTATGACGAGGCCTCTTAGCAGCTTCTTCAGGAATGTAGATCCAAGGTACTGGCCTCTGCCTCTGTCTGTTTACATCTGTTTATGACGACGATGATTGATGATGATGATGATGTGCGTTCAGGAGGAGCGATGAAGAGGCGGAGCTCCAGGAAGCAGGGATTACAGCGCTGAAAGCTCGAGTGAGTATTTTGAAGAGCCACCAGCGCAGATGTTGTATAGATAATTTTTGTCGATCTTCTGTAAATCTTTCCGCCTGTAGGCGGGGCTGATCGATATGGAGGAGGCGTGCTCTCTCAGGTCCTGTGCGGCCCCCTGCGGCAGCTCTTCAGCTTCCACCCGAGCTCATCAGCAACTCGTACGGCTCCGGCAATCAACTGGTGATTATTAACTGTGAACTCACCGGTACGGTCTCCGTGGTTAACAGAAACCCGAAAATCGTGTGACTGCTATGGTGTGTGTGTGTGTGTTTGTAGGGCGGTGGGTCCTCCTGACATACAAGAATAACTGAAACGCTACTCCAGCTTGTATCTTATTGCCATGTTTTACTTTACGAGTCGTTCGCTTTCTTTTCTACCGACAACCCCCAAACTCGTTCCTTTCCACGTTTCATGTTATCTACGTGAAAGCATCATCCCTCGCAAAACTCCCCTTGTACCCCCTTGTCCCCTCTTTCCTCCCGTATTGCCAAACCCGATTCTCCTACCCTCAAGCTTTCCCTGTACATAATAACTCAATCACGACAAACAGATGTTTCATCCGACCTTAAACAAATCACACGTATGGTTCTGTGCATCGTGAGCAGATTGTGGATCAGATCCGGAGAAGCGTCGAGTCACTGTGACTGTCTGCAGTGCTTTTTTCCTCATTCACTCAATGGGAGGAGGTGGAACACACACGCGCACACACACACGCGCGCAAATACATACGTGCGTTGTTATTATTATATCAATTACAGGTAGCACAACATAACGGACTATCTGATCAACATGTTTTCCTTTAAATTACCGAAGTCTCAACGATTATAATAAATCATAAATGAAATAAAAATCAGGGCTTTTCCCTCGGTTTGTTCCCGGTTGGCCAGGTCTGCTTATTCTAAGTGACCTAAGTGACTTTGGGCTTATTGTTCATTAAGTCGCTTACACTTCTCGTAGGTTACAGGTTGTGGGTTTGGGGATTGTTTCTAAAGTTGTAGTAGTCCCTGATCCCTTCTTCTCTCTCTAATATTACTGCAGGTTGGTTTTGTTCAAGCCTCTAAAGTTAAAACAGGAAATATACTGGTCCTTCCTCAAAAAAATTAGCATTTGTGTGATAAAGTTAATTTTTTTCCGTAATGTAATGATAAAAATTAAACTTTCATATATTTTAGATTCATTGCAACACCAACTGAAAATAATTTCAAGTCTTTTATTGTTTAATACTGATGATTTTGGCATACAGCTCTCATGAAAACCCAAAATTCTCAATAACTAGGCATATTTCATCAGACCAATAAAAAGAAAAGTTGTTTTTAATACAAAAAAATCAAACCTTCAGGATATATTTCAGTTATGCACTCAATACTTGGGAAACTAACTCTCTTCCCTTCCACATCTTTTGCTTACTCCCCTCGTCGCAGGTTTCATTTTCCATTTACCCCACATTCTCTCTCTTCTATTCATCTCTCTTCTCCTCTTTTCTCTTTCGTTCCACTTCTCCCCTGCCCTCCCACATCTTTTCCCCCGTTCTCCCTTCCCTTCCTTTCCTCTGCTTCTTCGCTTCCTACTCTTCTCCAGCGTTTTAGCACCGCTTCGCTTTGCCCTTCTCCTCTTACCTTGGAATCCTTTTGCAGAAAATGACTCTTTCAAGCGGCGTGGCATGGAGGCAATCAGCCTGTGGCACTGCTGAGGTGTTATGGAGGCCCAGGATGCTTCGATAGCGGCCTTAAGCTCATCCAGAGGTGTGGGTCTTTGTGTCTCTCAAACTTTCTCTTCACAATATCCCACAGATTCTCTATCGGGTTCAGGTCAGGAGAGTTGGCAGGCCAATTGGGCACAGTAATACCATGGTCAGTAAAACCATTTACCAGTGGTTTTGGCACTGTGAGCAGGTGCAGGTCGTGCTGAAAAATGAACTCTTCATCTCCATAAAGCTCTTCAGCAGATGGAAGCTGAACGTGCCTCCAAAATCTCCTGATAGCTAGATGCATTGACCCTGCCCTTGATAAAACACAGGTGGACCAACACCAGCAGCTGACATGGCACCCCAGACCATCACTGACTGTGGGGTACTTGGACACTGGACTTCTGACATTTTGGCATTTCTTCTCCCCAGTCTTCCTCCAGACTCTGGCACCTTGGATTTCCGAATGGACATGCAAAATTTGCTCTTTCATCCGAAAAAAGTACTTTGGGACATGAGCAACAGTCCAGTGCTGCTTCTCTGTAGCCCAGGTCAGGCTCTTCTGCCAGCCGTTTCTGGTTCAAAAGTGGCTTGACCTGGGGAATGCGGCACCTGTTAGCCCATTTCCTGCACACGCTGTGCACGGTGGCTCTGGAATCGGCCCTTCTCCACCAATCCTCCTCAGGGTCCGGTCACCTCTTCTCGTTGTGCAGCGTTTGGTCTGCCACACTTTTTTCCTTCCCACAGACTCCACTGAGGGAACCTGAGATACAACACTCTGGGAACAAGCCTATTCGTTCAGATATTTCTTTCTGTGTCTTTACCCTCTTGCTTGAGGGTGTCAAGTGATGGCCTTCTGGACAGCAGTCAGGTCGGCAGTCTTACCCATGGGGGGGGGGGGGGGGGATTGCGGTTTTGAGTAATGAACCAGGCTGGGAGTTTTCAAAAGCCTCAGGAATCTTTTGCAGGTGTTTAGAGTTAATTCGTTGATTCAGATGATTAGGTTAATAGCTCGTTTAGAGAACCTTTTCATGATATGCTAATTTTGTGAGATTTTTGGGTTTTCATGAGCTGTATGCCAAAATCATCAGTATTAAAACAATAAAAGACTATGAAAGTTTAATTTTTATCATTATATTACGGAAAAGAATTAACTTTATCACAATATGCTAATTTTTTGAGAAGGACCAATACATTATTATTATTATTATTAATACATTATTGTTATTTTTTAGGAATGCACCGATATTGAATTTCTTGGGTCGATACAATAACCGATTATTAGCACATTTTTGTGGTTGATACCGATATTAAAGTCCGATCATTTAACCTTTCGGTACTTACAAGAAGTTCCTTTTGTAATCCATAGGTGAACTGCTGTTAAAAACTGGATCAGTTCTTCATTATACATAGTAATAAAACATAAACCAGATACGATAAATACGTTGCCGTTCACTCAAAGGAGAAATGGTTTTGCTCCAGCTTATTTTCAAACCTTCCTCTAAAGGAGAAGCATCTTTTTTTCAGACATGAATTGGCAAAGGCAGCAACAATAACAATTACGTGTTTAAGAAAGATAATGACTGAGAAGCCCCAAGAAAGAATATACCTGCATCCATAATTATACAGTCAGGTATTTAGCTTGAAGAATGGCAGCCAAGAGAAAACCAAAGAAATGTTCACAATATAATAAATATTCTAATATCAGACCGATGACAATAACTGAAAAAAAAAACATATCAGCAAAGAATATGTCGGCCGCCGATATATCATGCGTCACTTATTATACTTATTAGTTTATACACTTTTTTGAGCCAGTTTGCTTCTTTGGGGCTTTTCTATGACCTGCCTGTGTTTCTTGTGGGATCTGGCAACCCTGGTGTTCTTGTTCGCTCCCGTTTGGACTTTCTGTGTGCGTTCCTCGTGTTTGTGTGGATGATCTTTCCTCCTCTCATTTGTACCCAGCTGTAAATGGTGTTTGTAAGTGTGTGTACCTGTCCTATTGTAAGTAGTACTCCTTTGTATACTCTCTCTAAGCTATAACTATATAAACTGGTTCCGTGTTGTTCCTAATACTGTCTATCGGTGCATTCCTGGCTTGCAAAAGCAAAAGTGTCAGTCTTTTTCTTGTGAAAATACCCTTTATGTTTACAGTATATGTACTGTATGGGTGTGTGTGTTTGCCCAGGAACCGGTTCCGGTTTGGGAACATGTGTGTTAAAGTTGCTCGAGGACGAGTTTCCGGAGGTGTGTCGGATCGTAACGGCCGTCTATCCGTCCGGCGAGGACGACGTCATCACCTCTCCGTATAATAGCGTCCTGGCTATGAGAGAGCTCACGGAGCATGCTCAGTGCGTCCTGCCCATCGAGAACCAGGTGAGAGTGAGTGAGTGTGTGTGTGTGCGTGTGTACGTGAGAGAGCGGGCGGGTCCTTGGAGAGGCACTCTGATAGATGCTCCCTGATCTGTCGCAGTCTCTGATGGAGATCGTCGGTAAGATCCAGCTCCTGACTCACACGGGCAGACCGGGGGCCGCCGTCAAAAAGGACTGTACCATCATCTCAGGAAAAGGGGGGGTTACGAAGACGGAGAAGCCGTTTGATGCCATGAATAACATCGTGGCTAATCTGCTGCTCAGCCTCACCAGGTACAGAGAGCGTGCTGTAATAATTATATCATGATGTATGGTTGCATCGATGTACCGTCACAACCCCAGTCCTCGTGTCCCCTGGGTGCAGCTCGTCCCGGTTCGACGGCTCCCTCAACGTGGATCTGAACGAGATCGCCATGAACCTGGTGCCGTTTCCACGGTTACACTACCTGGTGTCCAGCCTCGCACCATTGTACACACTGGCCGATGTTAACGTCCCTACACGCAGGTACACACACACACGCATGCATTTTAAGAGTGTAGGTTTGTTACTGCAAATGACACCGCAGCGCCCTCACCAGGATAAAGCTCTCAGTGTGTGTGTGTGTGTGTGTGTGTGTGTGTGTGTGTGTGTGTGTGTGTGTGTGTGTGTGTGTAGGCTGGATCAGATGTTCAGTGATGCGTTCAGTAAGGATCACCAGCTGATGGATGCAGACCCCCGGCACGCTCTGTATCTGGCCTGTGCTCTGATGGTGAGGGGGAACGTGCAGGTTTCGGATCTGCGCCGAAACATCGAGAGGTTCTAACACACACACACACACACACACACACACACAACAGGGCTGCGTAGTCATTAGAGCACACATATGACTCTGGCAGTGTGTGTATGTGTCTCTGTGTGCCTCTGTGCACATGCCTTATTCTGGCTGTTTGTCTCTCTGTGTGTCTGTGTGTATGTCTGCTTGTCTTTCCCTGTGCGCTGTGTGTGTGCCCATTTGTTTGTGTCCCCATGTGCCTTTATCTGTTTGAGCATGTGCACCCCTTCTTGCATGCCTGTTTGTTTGAGTGTGTGTGTGTTTTCCTTGTCTTCCTATATATGTGAGGACCAGTCCTCACATTGATAGGAAAACCTGCCAGTTGTGACTTGTAAGGACTACTGCAGGTCCTCACTGCTTTCATTGCTTTTTTACAAAAACAGTCCCTTTTATTTAGAAAGCCAATAGAGGAGGGTGACTGAGGATAAGGTTGGGGTTAGGTGTGGCTTTAATTAGTTACATTGTGTGTGTGTGTGTGTGTCAGGCTGAGACCGACTCTGGATTTTGTGGGCTGGAATCAGGAGGGCTTTAAGACGGGTGTGTGTGCGGTTCCTCCGGTGGGACACGCCCACTCTCTGCTGGCTCTGGCTAACAGCACGTGTGTTAGAGCTTCGTTCAGTGAGCTCAGACAGCGCTTCCTGCGCCTCTACCGAAAAAAGGTACTCCGTAATCACTGCACAGATCAGGACCGCTTACATCCAGTTACTCTAACCGCACGTGTGTGTGTGTGTGTGTGTGTGTGTTAGGCTCACCTGCATCACTACGTGGCTGTAGATGGGATGGAGGCGCCCGGTTTCACTGAGGCTTTGAACTCTCTCTCTGATCTGACGGAGCAGTACGACACCCTCAGCTCCACCCGCTCCACCCTCACCCACGATGCACCTCGCCTCACCGTCGCCACCTAGCCACAGTAACTCTACACTACATGCGCTTGTGTACCTGCTGTATAAGAACCAGAACCCTGTGTGTTTATATTTCAGTTTGTACTAAATCATTCATGTGACTTTATCAGGATAATAAAGTGATTACTTGTGTGGGTCCGAAACAGCCGTTACTGGTCACTGTGACTGATGTGACTGTGGTTGGGTGAAGGATTCATTAGTAATATAATCACCGATGCAGAGATTTGGAACAACATGCAGGAGTTGTATTAAGGAAAGCCAACAGTGTCAGAAATCGATAGGGATCATCCTAGGTCTGACACCCCAGGAGTGATGCCTTCCTAGTGCTGGGCCGTTTTGACTTCCTGTAGTCCATCACCTCCGTGGAAAATGCTGGAATACAGAGAGTGTGGGAGAGCATGGCCGTCGGATTCCAAGCCATTAACGAGTGAAACAGTGAAGCCAAAGGCCCAGACATCGCTTCAGGAGGAAGTTTGTCAAGGCCCTGCTTATGGCTTGTTCATGTTTTCCCAAAAGGAAGAAAACGCTGTTTTGTGGTAATAATGTTGTTGTTAAGACAATAAAACTTCAGTTTTTTTTATTTAGAAAAAAGACAGAGACAGTGCATTTATACCTTAAATATTTTAAAGTTCAATGATTTTGTGTCTATTGTTATTATTATTGTTATTATTATTTAATTTATTAATGAATGTATTTTTATTTCTTATTATTTAATAGTTTTGTTACTCATATTGGGACACAAAAAATGGCAAAAGTATTGGGACAGAAACAAAACACGTGGCCAAAAGTTTTGGGACAAAAACCAGCATGTGGCCATTTTTATTAGTTTTATCAGTTGCAAAAAAAAAAGAAGTGATATTGGCCTCATACATTGGCCATTGGTCACCCTGCTGTCTAAATATCAGCATCGGTATCGGCCATTAACAAACCCCTATCAGTCGACCACTAGTTCAGAGTAACGATTAAAACACTGGGTTCGAGCTACGTCTTACCGGGGTGAAAATACTTCTGCCGAAATAGGCTGAAGTTTTATTGTTGCAGTTCGCACAATAAAGACTTTACATCCTGTAACTGTTTCATCCTGATTCATTCGTATATTGTGTAATTTTGTGGGCCAAAATAAGCCCTGATGATGATATTTTTAATGGTCTCTCTTCTCCTGACAGTTGAATCAATTATGAACTTCATGAATCCGGTATAAAAAAAAAAAAACGTGATGGAAATTTTTAAACACTCATCCCAGGAGTAGCGCTCGGCTTAAGCACTAGCACACTGATGTCCTTATGGGACGTAAAAGTTAAAATATCGTGCTTAAAAATAAATTCAGACATCACTGATTTCAGTTTCACGTTTATTTTTTGAAAAGGTATCAAATCTTGAGTGTGTCTTAAATTTCCAGAGCAGATTTCTAAAGTACTCAGGTGGCACACGCGGGCACAGTTGGCTTTCTAAGGAGGGAAGGTTGGTCAGGGGATCATCGCCCCCTCCCTTCCCAGTATTCTGTTATGGCCAGGAAAAGGATGAAGGTGTAGGGTTATATATTTTAAATAAAGTAATACTTGGCCAATGGGAAGGACTTTATAAGTCTAATAATACAAAGTCTGTGTGTGTGTGTGTGTGTGTGTGTGTGTGTGTGTGTGTTAGTTACAGTAAATAGAGTTGAGAGAACATGTCCCCCGGGTCGTTGCAGTTCCTCTGACACACGCAGGACATGATCCACTGCATCTTCCACTGCACGCTGGCCCCGCCCCCACACTTAAACTCCACCTTCACTACGCTGGAGCGGTTTGGGACGCAGCAGCGCTTGTCGCCACACACTCCGCAGTAGTTCGGTTTGTACTTCTTGGCGCTCGTGCAGCCAGAGAGCTTGAACTTCTCCGCCGTCTGAGCCTGGTACTTGGGCTTACAGGTTTTACCCGCCGGCGTCTGCACACACAAACTAACATGTGGACAAAAGTATTGGGACACAAACTAACATGTGGCCAACATGTACCTTCAGGTTCTTGATGGTTCTCTTGTCGCAGGGTCTCAGTAAGCAGAGGCGCCGCTCCTTCCTCATCCTGCACTTCCCGTTCTCGTTGGAGATCCGGGCGGAGATCCCGAAGCCGCACGACCTCGAGCAGGGGGACCAGGGCGTGGTCTGGACCAGGCAGCTCTTCTTCCTCACTAAGGGAGGATCCCTGTAAGCTTACCTTACCATACCGGCACCACACACGCGCACACACACATCATTACATCACACGTCCTGTCTGTCTCACCTGACGTGCTCCTGTGGGCGGAGTCTCGCAGGCTCTGGGTCCGTAACCCTGCGGGTATGGCCTCGTTCTGTAAGGGGGCGGCTCCGAGCATGGCGGCGGGTTTCTGGAGGAAGGCCGGGGTGCACCCGATGGCCCCCGCGATGCAGGTGCACTTATACAGAGGGTTCGGCTGGAAGGCTTCTCCGTTCTCGTAATGACCGCCGTTCAGATCGCAGCCCACCGCCATCATGTCTAGAGAGAGGGGCGGAGCCAGAAGCACACCTGTGTCACTTCTTAAGAACTTTAAAGGCATTTCCGTTGAGTGGATTTAATTGGGTTTGTGATCCCGCTCACATGCACACGCTCCGAGCTGGTAGCGCGGTTTGTCCCGGGAGAAGTCGCAGTACATGCCCTTGTGTGGGTCGCACACGTCTCGCTCGTTGCACCTCTCTCCGATTTGGCGAGCGCAGCTCTTGCAGCAGCCGCACCCGTCCAGCACGGCGCTCACTCCCGGGGCGCAGCTCGGCTTCGGACCGCATTTGCACGGCCACGTGCAGAACTGGCGCTTCTCCAAACCGGCGCGTACCACCAGCTGGGCGTTTCCGACCTGCACCGTACCCGCCTGCGCCTTCCCGGCCCGGGTCGTGCCCGCCTGCGGCACACAAACAGCAAACGCAGTCAGGGGTCAAGGGTGCCAGGGACACACAACTTCAGTAAAGAGCGTTTGCTTTAAGTCTTAGATCGCAGAAATGGGCCATCAGTGGACCGGGGCGGGGTATTTTCAGAATCACGTAAGATCTGTACTAGTACTGATCTGGTAAAAAACTCAACTAAAGGTTGGTTTATATGTTTTACTGTATGCGTTTTTCAAACATTATATTGTTTTTTTACTTCTGTTTACCTCTTATATCCATGATAGAAACATGGACATGGTCAGGGACATGGATAATCCTCGGGTGTTTGATTCAGTTTAAAAAAAAAAGTGTATACAGTTATTGTTGGGAGTAGAATGCATTATGCTGAAGGTTAAGAAGGGTTAAAGTTTATTAGTTTACTTTTATACTTTCTCTTTGATCTAATTTGTGCCTAATAGCCCTGAGAATTAATAAAATGGATAAATAAATACATTCATAAAAGCTGAAGCGAGCCTATTTTTGAAAATGTATTGAGTAAAAACTACAGATTTTTCTTTTGAAATGTAGAGAGTAAAAAGTATTAAGTTACAGAAACAATCAAGTACAGATACCTAAAAATATCCATAAGTACAGTAACATACATCCTCCAGTTATGTCGTTTCTAATTGTGTGTGTGTGTGTGTGTGTGTGTGTGTGCGCGCGTGCGTGCACGCTGGTGTGCGTTAATAGAGGGTGTGTGTGCGGTCTTTAAATAAGCACTTCCTTCATTCACCGTCTCCTACGAAAGCAAAACACACACACACACACACACACACACACACACACACACACACACACAGTGTCCAGCGCTCACAGTGGCGTCTGTGTTAGTGTGAAAGCTCGCTCTGTTATAAAGTTACCATCTAAACTCTGCTTCGTTTCAAGGTGGGCACCCACCCTAAATTCAGAGGCTTCGCAACTCCCATCTTCTACAAACCTCTACCCCGTACCCTCTCTGACCCTCCTCCTGGTTGTGTGTGGGGGTAAATACACCTGCGCCCCCTCTAGGCAGGATCCTTACATCTCTGTTGGGTTGAAACTAGTTTATTAATGTAAGGGTTTTATATGAAGATTTGTTATGGAAATTGATTGTGGATTCCCAAATCGACCCCATGCTGATGATGGACTAAGGGAATCGCGCTGGGTGTCGCTTCATACAGCCGTGAGTGATCGCTTTAGAGTTCCTAAACACTGATGTGTAATATGGAGGAGGGTAATATGGAAGCTTCCTCCATTGGATTTGATCTGAATTTGATTTCTGAGCAAAAGTTGAGCAAACGCATTTCCGGAAGGATACACAGGTAGTCCTCGGGTTACATCAGTCCCGAGTTACGACGTTTCGTGGTTACGACGCATCTCCCATTTACTGTATAAAGCCTTGTTTCGACTTAAGTGGTTTTGCGTCGTAAACGTCATAACGCGAACTTTGTGTTTGGTGTGCGTGGCGGAAGAATACACGGTTACGCGGCTCGTTTTTTGATAATTACTGTGTTAGGATAGGATAAGTGCTTACAGTATGTTATTTACGTACAGTATGCATGTATGTTCCGACTTACACCGAAAATCGGTTTACGACGCCACCTAGGAACGGATCTGCGAAATATTGTGTGTGTGTGTGTGTGTGTGTGTGTGTGTGTGTGTGTGTGTGTGTGTGTGTGTGTGTGTGTGTGTGTGTGGGGAGCAACAGGCCATTAAGTCTCACAGACACTGAGTGATCTGCAGTGACATCATCAATGTCAGTTACAATTAGCCTTGTTGTCCGTTAAAATGAAAGTTGCATTTGAAGGGTACTACGTGTTTTACGATGGAAATCCGATAATAAATGTAATAAACATTCTGAATTTTGACGTAGTATACGCAGTAATAAAGGTATTTAATGTAGCCTGCTCTATCCTCGATTTACGATCAATTTAACTTGCATATCCCCATAGTACATTTGGGGCTACAGGTGTAGGGGTAGCACCGATTACCGTCCGTGTTACTGCGTTACGCTCTGTACCTAGTGTTTTGTTTTTACACTACTGTAACGGAAATATAGAGGGTATTTTAACAAGGAAACTGCATTTAAACGATATGCAAATGTGCCAGATTGACTTTTAAACTCCGACAATAAAAATACATTTTTATTTCCTAATATAATTTGTTATCATTTTTAATACCTCGGCTGTTGGACAGTCATTAAACGGTGCTTACCTGTAGTGCAATAAATAAATAAATAAACAAATAAATAGGAATGTAGTTCTTAATCAGTGGGTGGGGTTATGCAAATGAGCAGCACAATAAGGAGATCTGTTTTTGAATCTTGCGTTTTCAGACCTAAACAGTTACAAGCAAATAACTAGGTGTCTGATTCCTCTGTTTGTGAGTTGGTATGTTCTCTACATACCCAAATACGAGCACAGGCGCAACAAAACTTTGACATTGTACAACCTGGTCCTGTCACTTAAGGACCTTAAGAAACGTCTCAGATTTAACTCGTTTTACTCCGAAAATTAAGCGTAACGGCTTTGTGTGTTTTGACGTAGTTCCTTACACACACACACACACACACACACACACCGATCTGCCACAGGGTCGTGAGGGTCAGCCCGAAAATTCTTAGCCTGTTTGTCAGATTTTTGCAGAGTGGGATTTAAGGTTGATAGTCAAGCACACACTGAGGGGAGGTTCATACGCTAACACACTCTCTGTAGTATTTGGTACGATATATCCTGAGTAAGAAGCTGCGTTATTAAACAGGACAGTTTGTTCTTACCTGAGACAGAAGCAGCAGCAAACAGCACAGCAGCAGCAACACCATCATACACACCGTCTGTACAGACTCACACACACACACACACACACACTCACACACACACACACACACACACACAGCGAGAGAGAGAAAGAGAGAGAGAGGGGTGTGAGGGGCAAGAGTGAGAGACGTGGATAAACCCTCCTCTGTCCTCTAGAAACGTTCCTCACACTGAGCCTCTGTCCTGTAAATACAAATAAACCACATTAACGCCGGAGTAATCTCACAAACCCTCTCCATCAGACAGATGTTCTGCTTATACTCTGCTTCAGATCATTTATTTTACATTTAGCAGACGCCCTTATCCAGAGTGACTTACAGTCCAAGCAGAGGTGGGATTTGAACCCTAAACCTTGTGATCCATGCTCCAGTCCCTTAACTACTAAGCCACCACATCCCTCACTAAAGATGATTAAAATACATTAAATGCAATATTATTATAAATAAATTCTTATATATGTATTGTAATTATGAATTTTGTCGTTATTAAACTTTTTTATACTTTTATTGTATTTGTTATATTATTGTTGTTGACTTATTATATTATATTTGTATGTGTTATTGATATAATTTGTATTTTTACTGTTACCAATACTGTTTTATTGTTAGTGATATTATATTTATTTATATTATCATTGGATTATCATTCTTAGCAAAATAATAATTATACTGTTATTATTACTAGCATTATTGATTTTGTATATATTATGATATAATATTAATTAATGTCATTATATTATTAATCTAATAAATTATTTATTATTATATTAATGACTTAGTATTATTATATTAATATTAATTAACAGCTTAAAAAATAAATATGTAAAAACTTTTTATATTTTTTAACAATTAATATTGTTGATATTGTTGTTGCTGTTCTTACTATAACTATATTTAGTTTTATTATTACTACTGTGTAATTCTAATGATTTGTATTATTTTATTCTTATTTTTTGTGTTATTGTTGTTGTTATTATAATTATTGATGTAATAATTATTATTACTCTTGTTGCTGTTCTCACTATATTTAGTTTTATTGTTTTTACTGTAGTATAATTGTTTATTTTTATTATGGTTATTTTTTGTTGTTATTGTATTATATTTGTTATGATCGTTGTTGTTATATTGTCATTATTTATAATTGTTGGTGTGAGTGTTAGTATTATTATATTATGTTGTTATATGTTTAGTATTATTATCATTATTATTGTTGTTGTTATTGTTGATGTAATAATGGTAATAATAATTACTGTTACTGTTGTAGTTTTTAGTCTAACTACATTTAGTTTTATTATTGTTCTTGTTATTATTACTAACAATATAATTGAAGGCTTTTACTCCATTTCTCCTAAAAATACGGTTTCGTTTCTTGTTATTATTTGCGTTTAAAACAAAACATTTCGTGTCTCGCAAATCCTGTTTTATGGATGGAATCGTGAGGATATAATGGCGGTGTAATTACGTAAGGAGCCCCGTGCCGCAGGAGGCTGCTATGGGCAGAGCGGTACCGGGTGTGCCGCAGGACCGGTACTGTGGCGTGTGCTGTGGAGGAGCGAGAAGTCGGCAGAGGGACTTTTATTCTGAAGAGTCCGCTGTTGGATGCAGGAAGTGCTGTGTGAGTGTGTGTGTGAGTGAGTGTGTGAGTGCTGTAGCTGCAGGTCCGGGTCTCGGAGCAGAAATGCGGACTGATGCTTTAGTGTTAGTTCATTAAGTAAGGAATCAAGATCGACCCGCAGCGCGCGCACACACACACACAGCGCCATGGGGAACGGTGAGT
The DNA here is from genome assembly GCA_025084515.1 of Ancistrus triradiatus. Taxonomy (NCBI): domain Eukaryota; kingdom Metazoa; phylum Chordata; class Actinopteri; order Siluriformes; family Loricariidae; genus Ancistrus; species Ancistrus triradiatus. The sequence continues at coordinate 62,487 of JAJAGP010001494.1, forward strand.
CACTGACCTACGGTGGAACGTTTGGGTTTCTGTACTCTCTCTCTCTGTGTGTGTGTGTGTGTGTGTGTGTGTGTGTGTGTGTGTGTGTGTGTGTGTGTGTGTGTGTGTGTGTGTGTGTGTGTGTGTGTGGATACAAAGATGAATCAAAACGTCAAAACCACACACAAATCCAATAACGAATTGATTACCTGTTTCTAACAGTGTGTGTTGAGCTGTAGACGGTAAGTGAACAGTCTGCTCCTATAGTAGGCGTTCCACAAAGTGTTGCCCTGGTCGCCTAATTCCCCTGATCCCAGTTCGATCTGATGTCTGTGGGATGTCCTGGGACAACGAGTCCAAACCCTGGACTGATCCGTTACAGAGCTGTGTGTGTGTGTTTGATGAAGTAAGCTACAGATATGGTCTCCAAAGTCTGACTTTTTAATCGTGTGTGTGTGTGTGTGTGTGTGTGTGTGTGTGTGTGTGTGTGTGTGTGTGTGTTCCAGAGGGAGTTGGCGTGGTGTTTAAGCTGTACTGTCTGACGGTGATGACCCTGGTTGCAGCAGCCTACACTGTAGCGTTACGGTACACACGCACGGTGCAGACCGAACTCTACTTCTCCACCACAGCCGTGTGTCTGACCGAGATCATCAAGCTGCTGCTGAGCCTCGGCATGCTCACCTGGTACAGACACACACACACACACACACACACACACACACACACACACAGAGTCAGCTCCAGCAGGTGGCTTCTACTCACTGAGCCACCAACTAAACATATCAATAAATTGATTAATAAAAATATTAAATAAAAAAACTATCTAAAGATAAATTGTGAATACTAACACAGGAGCAAATAATTAAGAATATTATTGTTATTATTATTATTATTTATGCTTTTTCTTATAATCATTTCTTATTGTATTTACATAATATTTGTATCAGTTTATTATTATTTATTTGTTATTTAACTTTGTATTAATTAGACTTTTATTAGTATTTATCTTTTATGACTTTTATTTATTGCAAATGTATTATAAATGATCATTTTATCATTTATTTTGGTTATAGTTTTATTATAATATGGTATTATACTTTTATTGTTATTGTATTCTTGTTAATATTTAGTATTATTATTATTTATTTTTGTCATTATTTTGTTGTTGTTATTACTAGTAGTATTATTTACTGTTATTAATCATTTTTTTTATCATTATTTTTATTGTTGTTATTATTTGTAGTTTAATAATGCTTGTAGTTGCTGTTTTAATATTTTAATACAGGTTTTGTATATTTGTTTGTAAATGTATTAATATTATGGGCTGTTGTTGGATTTATCTGATAGTGTGGCTTGGTGGAAAAATTTTGTGAACCTCTGGATTAGATCACTCAGGGTGTCTCAAGCAGCATCAGTCTGTAAGGTATAACTGTGTGTGTGTGTGTGTGTGTGTGTGTGCGTGTGCGTGTGTGTGTGTGTGTGTGTGTTGTAGGGAGTCCGGTGGCCTGAGCAGGTGCAGGAGCTCGCTGCTGGAGCACATATTTCGGAGTCCGGTGGAGCTGCTGAAGCTGAGCGTCCCGTCGCTGGTTTATGCCGTCCAAAACAACATGGCCTTCCTGGCTCTCAGTAACCTGGACGCCGCCGTCTATCAGGTACGACCACAGACCCCGCCCCCTCTCCTAACCCTCAGGGGTGCAGATCTGTCTTAGGAGCCTCCTCTGACGGCTCCTCCGTGTGTGTCTGTGTGTTTGTGTGTGTGTTGTTTTTAGGTGACATACCAGCTGAAGATCCCCTGCACGGCCCTGTGCACGGTGCTGATGCTGAACCGCTCCCTCAGCCGCATGCAGTGGTTCTCCGTCTGCATGCTGTGTGTGGGTGTGACGCTCGTCCAGTGGAAACCTGCTGAGCTCAGTAAAGTCCAGGTGACAGGCACACACACACACACACACACACACACACTCGTATGTATTTGTAAATGTAAGCCTTTTATATTGTTATTATGTTAATATGGTATTATACTATTATTATTAGCAGTAGTACTGTTGTTATTGTTAATATTATTTTTTACTATTGTTATTATTAATATATTGATATTTTAATGTTATTATTATTTGTTAGACTTTTTATTATTATAGTTATTAATTTTATTTATATAATATGTTTATAGGTTTATTGTTATTATTATTTACTATTTCATTAATTAGACTACTTGTATTATTTCTTTATTATTATTTGTTATAATTCTTATTTATTACAATTTTATTCTTAATTGTTATCATTTTAATTATTTATTTTTCTTATAGTTTATATTATGTTAGTATTATACTTTTTATTTGTATTATTTATTATTGTTATTTATTATAATAGTTATTATTATTATTGTTTTGTGTTATTATTTACTGTTATTATTACTAGCCTTTTTATTACTATAATTATTTATTTTATTTATCATATTTTTATAGGTTTATTGTTATTTTTCTTTTTCTTTTTTATTAAATTTGTCTTTTATTATTTTGTTTATTATTTTTATTTATTACAGCTTTTATTATTAATTGTTATCTTCATTTTAATTATTATTTATTATTTATTTTGGTTGTAGTTCTGTTATGTTAATATGGCATTATACTTCCTATTATTATTATTGTTTATATGAAGTATTATTGTTGTTACTGTGCTGTTGATATTATTTTTATCATAATTTGTAGTTTCCTAATGCTTGTAGTTGTTCTTATATGTGAATGCAGACTGTGTGTGTGTGTGTGTGTGTGTGTGTGTGTGTGTTTCTCAGGTGGAGCAGAACCCGCTGCTGGGTTTCGTAGCTATCGCCATCGCCGTCCTCTGCTCCGGATTCGCAGGTTCGTATTTCTTTACGCGTTCCCGGGTTGCCAGCATTTCAGCAGTGTGTGAGCGAGGTGTGTGAGGTGTGCTGTGTGTTGCAGGTGTGTACTTTGAGAAGGTGTTGAAGAGCTCGGAGACGTCCCTGTGGGTGAGGAACATTCAGATGTACCTGTCGGGGATCGTGGTGACGCTGATGGGCGTGTACGTGACCGACGGACGGGGGGTGATGGAGAAAGGGTTCTTTTTCGGCTACACCCCCTGGGTCTGCTTCGTCATCTGTGAGTCCCTCGGTTACTAGCGGTGTTAATGAGCGTTCAGTAAGCAGGGTCAGAACCCGGCCGGAGGGCCTACTCAGTACGACTAAACCCAGAGACACGCGGAGGAAACGGCGTGCGTACGCAAAAACGGAAAACAGACGCAGCGCGTGTAATAATAGACAGAAAGAAACCCCAAGGAAAAGACCGAAAAGGCATTAATGAGACGCGGCTACGTAAAAACGGACGAGACGTAGCGAGAACGTCACCAGCGAGAACCCAGCACAGGCAGCAGCGGACAACATGGATTCTTAGAAACAGACAGGATGTGAGAACAGGGCACGTACGAGGGAACAGTGAGAATGTGACAAACAGAAACGGACTAAACCCGGGAGCAGGACGAACGGAAAGCAGGTGAACGAGCCGTGTCTTGTGAGAACGTAACCCGTGCAATAACAGACAAAAAGACAGAACAAGCAGTAACGAGAGGCAGCGACGTCAAAAACAGAACGTGACAGGGAAACGGGGTGAGGACAGGACGTGCGTACACAGAGACAGAAACACAAACGCAAATATTTAGAAACCTAAAGCACGAGCACAGGAAACGCAAACGCAAAAACCCGGCACGTGCAGTAACGGACAAACAGCAAATATATTCACACGGCCGAGATAAGAGCGCATGTGTACGCAAAGACAAGCCAGCATGTGGCCGGCGGAAGCGCACAAAACGCAAGAGCAGGACGTGCGTACGAAGTGTGAGAAGTGTGTGTGTGTGCGCGCACGCCTATTAAAGGCAGGAACGAGGTAGAGATTGTTCCATAAGAAATGCTGGCTATGGGGCCCTCGCTATCTGAACATTCATTACAGAAGGATTTCTGAGCTCTGTGTGTGTGTGTGTGTGTGTGTGTGTTTCAGTCTTAGCCAGCGTGGGCGGGCTCTACACGTCGGTGGTGGTGAAGTACACCGATAACATCATGAAGGGATTCTCGGCCGCCGCCGCCATCGTGCTCTCCACCGTCGCCTCGGTGACGCTCTTCGGCCTCCACATCAGTGAGTTCACTTCGCTGCGCTCCTCATCCGTTTCCATGGTTACGTGCCGTCGCTGACGGGCCGTGTGTTTTGTGTGTGTGTGTGTGTGTGTGCGCAGCGCTGACGTTTGGGGGCGGCGCCCTGCTGGTGTGCGGTTCCATTTACCTGTACGGGTTACCCAGGCAGGACACCAGCACACTACGCGCTAACGACGCTAACCGAGCCAAAGACAGGCTTATTAACGTCTGACGAGGCGAGACCAGACGAGCTGCGTGACGGGCGGGGCCTGCAGGGTTAGGGGCGGAGCCCGTCGTGTCCAGGGTTGTTTTAGTATGAAGGAGGATCAGTGTTTGTGTTTAATGTTTTTGTTTTGCACACTAAGCCAATCAAAGCCCCGTCTCTTGAGGACACCTTTGCTTACCATATATGGGCGTTCATTTGCATATCGATCCACAGGCCCTCGGGTCCGAGCAGAGTGTTCGTTCTGAGGTGCTTGTTAGCGACACCACTTTTAATGAGTGTTAATTACCCTGAAATCGGCTCTGTATCGTTACCGCACCCTGTGTCCAGCGGATCGGGAACAGATTTTTTTTGGATGACCTTTTAATAAAATGTTTAAAAAAAACAACTTGAGAATAAATAACACTCTTATAAGGTAACATTTATTTTAGACACACGTTCACATTTTCTCCACCGGAGTAATCCCCAAAATCTTCATCCCACCGGCCAAAACGGAGCAGGTGCACGAGAAGAGGCGGAGCCTGGCCTGTCAGTCAGAGAAAAGGGGCGGGGCAAAGATACAATGTTAACAGGTTGGATTTTTTAAATTGCTACATAATAAATAATACTCCTAATAATGACAATAATCCTAATATCATCAATAATAATACTAACCCTAATAATAATCATTAAGTGAAATCCATATAATTATAATAGTAATACTGCTGGTCTGAGAGGCTTAATATCCATGCTACGTTTTTATTAAATTGCACATTAGGGGATGCTAACGTGATCTGAACACCAAACTCTGATCCGTGCTCAGCAGTGCATTCTGGGATAGTGGTATGGGTTATGGAGCGGAGTAAGGCTCGTGTTACTGCGGAGGGTACACCTGAGCTCAGCAGGAACTCTCCTTAGAACAGAGGGGCAGAACCTGTGAGGGGCGAGTGCAGCTAACTCCCAGCTGTGTTCCACACACCCAGCTCCTCCTCCCTCCACTGTCTGACCCAGAGGTGGCGCTGTTCTGTGGCAGTACTGCTGTAGTTCCATTGGTTACTTGCCTGAGGAGGATTCTGCCCTTATCTGTGAGGGCAGAGGTTACAGTACCCCCAGGGCTCCCGGGCACAGGGGCAGGGCTTACCTGAGCCACGGTGGCAGAGCTTCCCTTCACCGGCAGAGCTTTATGTGCCGACGACGCCAAGTGACTGACCACACACACACACACACACACACACACACAGCTTTTTAAAAGGCAAATATCATTAAAGGTTCAGTCATGTTTTTAGCCATGAGTATAAATAACTGATGACAGGACTAAATTTAAAAACGGACATAAAATAAAAACCAATGTAACAGAACCGATTTATTTTATTACCAAACTATCCAGTTAATTTATTTGAATTTTGACTGTGTTTACTTTGTTCTTCATTATAGTAATAATGATCCATCATACATACTTTAACCTATTTTCTTCTTAGAATAACTAATAAATTACTACTACTAATAATAATCAAGATGTATTTAGATCTTGTCTTTTATTTTTAATCCTTAACAACTAGGAAGAAGGAGAAGGAGAACATAAAACAGCAGCAAGAACTAAGAAAAAAAAATGTAATGGTAATAAATAATATATCACTAACTTTTTTTAATACACTGTGTATATGAAGTATAATATTTATTATAAATTATCCATTATTATTACTCATTTTCTTTTCATTATTAACGGTTATTTTTCTTTATATTATCATTATGCATTATTATCATCCACTTACTGCTGTTTATTATTGTCCATGAACTTTTTAACACCATTATCTAATATTATTATTTTTTTAATTGTCTGTTATTACTGTTATTTTATTTATTGATATGGTTATTATTATCACAATCCATATAATATTTCTATCCATTATTATTAATAATGCTGATTATTAATATTATCCGTTATTATTGTAATCACCATTCATTACTATTATGATTACTATTACTATATAACCCGTTGTTATTGTTATAGCGTTAAAGGTTTATATAAGGATATAATAAAAGTCCTCTCTGGTAAGCCCGTACAGCGGTATGCTAATGAGCTGTGCAGGGGTGAGATGTGATTGGTCGATTCGTACCAGAGCGTGAGCAGGAAGCTAACGAGATAGCGCGGCTGGAGCTCGAGAGCCGACCGGAGCAGAACCTCGTCGTACCTGTGAATGAGCAAGCAGGTGAGGAGCGGTTTCACACCTGAACGGTCCTGACCTAACGAGACTCGGGCCGTGCAGGAAGCAGAACAGCCACTGAGGGCGTGTGCAAAGAGAAACGTACCGAGACTAAAAAGACTGTGTGTGTGTGTGTGTGTGAGTGAGAGAGAACAGGGAGTGCAGGAGGTGAAACACGACCATAAAACAGAAACTGCGGCGTGCTCCCAGAGCCTCACCGGCACAGCAGAGTAACACGCCTACCTGAGCAGGTGCTGCAGGATCGAGAGGCTCCTAACGTCCTGAAGAGCAGATGGATCAAAGGCTGTGTGGTCATCCTCATCAGCGTGCATCCTCAGCAAGCTGCACACACACACACACACACACACACACACAGTCAGAACATTAGGAGATGGCCACACCCCTGAAGGTGAATAACAGAGGGGCGGCTGCACCTGCAGAGGCGAGCGTGTGTGTACTGCAGGAACACTCCCGTATCACCCTGCGCCTGCAGCACCCGCTCCCAATCAAACGTATAATCAGAGATCAGCGGGCCCCGGAAGTCCTGCAGCGCGCACACACACACACACACACACACACACACAGAGAGAGAACAGACCTTAATATCTCAACACATCTTGATTTGGATCATCACACGGGCCCGGGATCAAATGCTGGTGGCTATAAAGCAGCAGACAATCGGGCGTCAGAAGCGAGTGAGAGACGAGCGGTGATTAGTCAGAGCAGAACATGAATACTAACCCTTTTTAATGGCGGTTGCTATGGTTACATAAAGTAATCCTCTCTCTGTGCATAGCACTTTTGATACGGAGCAGCATTCCAGACTTCATCCATGCCCTGCTCGGAGAGCTTACCGAAGCATCTGCTCCAACCGGTTTCAGCCCTGCTACAGCCCGGCGCTGCCTGCACCCTCAGAAGTACTACTCCCAAATATTCAGTAGTGTTACCATTAGCATTTTATAACAACATCATTAATACTGTTATATTTATTATTAACAACATTATTTTTACCATCATTATTACCATTATCATTATTGTATTTATCATTATAGATTTATTATTATATCTATTATTACATTATTATTACATTCATTATTTATAATCATTATTCTATTTATTAGTCTATTAGTATTACATTTATTTTCATACTATTATTTTATTATTTTATTATTAGTATTAGATTTACATTTATTATTTGTATGATCAAATTAATTAGCTATTATTACTACATGCATTTTATTTATTAGTACTTTGTTTATATTTTTTATTTTAATGATTCTTTTTATTTTATTACATATTATATTCATTATTATTACTACATGCATTATTAGTGCTGTAATATATTTATACATTTATTATTATTACTATTATTATTATCATCATCATCATCGAATCCTAGTTTACAACAAACAGCATTAACACACTTTATTTTGGTGCCTGTTCACCCTGAGCTCCAGAAGCAGTGAGAGCTTAATGTAACACGATGTGATTTTCTACAATAATGATACACACACACACACACACACACACACACACACACTCCATGTTTTATTTACTTCTGCTGTCACCAGAATAAACACAAAGTCTCTAAATCAAACAGGTGTGGACCTGTTAAACACACACACACACACACCCACACAACACACACACACACCCACACACAGCACACACACAACAAACACACACACACACACCACACACACACACACACACACACACACACACACACACACACAACACTCTCCAGGATCAGAGCAGGCAGTGGTTGCTTTTACCTGAATGAATGAGAGCACTGATCCCAACCTTCTCAGCTACCAGCTCCCCGATCGCTCACCTGCTTAGAGGCTTAAACACAACCGACAACAAGCATCATACACAGCACAGTCCCACTTCAGAGAGAGAGAGAGAGAGAGAGTGAGTGTGTGTGTGTGTGTGTGTGTTCTCACTCTTGGACTGGCTCATGTTGAGTAACATTCTGTTCCGTGCTTCATCCATCACGTCCTCCAGAAACACCACGTCCCCCCTCCTCGTGCTCATTCCCTTCACCAAACCGAACGGCACGTGTACACACCTAACGCGCGCGCACACGCACACACACACACACACACACACACACACACACACAGCGATTGGCTGATTCAAGCCTAAGCCCCGCCCCTTCACCTCTGAGGTGCACTGGTTTGCAGCAGTACCTCTGGGCCCAGTCGTGTCCCATCAGCCGGAGGATGTGGAAGAGCTGCTGGAAGTGTAGCGTCTGACTCTTATCTGTCTTATAAAGCACACACACACACACAGCTGCGTTTAGTCTCAGATCAACACACACACACATATACAGGATTTACACTTTAATGTACGTGTGTGTGTGTGTGTGTGTGTGTATATATATATATATTTTTTTTTTTTTACCACGTAGATCATCTCATCGAAGCCAAATCTCTCTTTTGATCCAGTGCTGCAGCCACGTCCCTGAGATAACACACACACACACACACACACACACATATTGTTATTATCCATACTCATTATTATATTTATCTTTTTTTTCTATATTATTATTATTATTATTATTATTATATTTATTATTTTCTATTTATTTAATTTTTTTTTGTCTCTATTACATTAACATTATTTTTCTTATTATTAGTATTATATATCATTATATTTATTATTTTTATTAGTTGTTGTATTATCTTTATTATTATTATTTATGTATTTATCATTATAAATTTATTATTATTATTATTATTACTACTACTACATCTATTATTCTCTATTATCACATTTATTATTATTTTATAATTGTTATTCTAATTCTCATATTTATTATCAATATTTACTATTCTAGTATCAGTATTAGCTTTACAATTAATATCACTATTCTAATAAGTATTTATTATATATTTATTTATTATTTTTATATTATTTTCATTGTTAGCATTATTATTATTATATTTATTATTATTCTTGTATTTGCCATTACATATTTATTATTTTCAGTTGTAGCATTAATTATTATTATATTTCATATTACTGTATTTACCATTATTACTTTCATTATTAGAATGAATTATTATTAAATGTATTACTATTCTTGTATTTACCATTATATATTTATCATCATTATTATTATAAATTAATTTTATAATTACCATTAAATACATTACTGTCTATGATTATAATATTTATTATTTTATAATATTATTTTCATTATTAGCATTATATTTGTTAATATTAATTAATTAGTTGTTATTATAATAACTAAAATACATTAAAAAAAAATACACATTCCACTAAAAGCAGGAACCGTCCTGTAAGCACTTTAAGCAGCAATCAAGCCTCGGCTATATGGAGCTTCCGGCTCTGCTCCACCAACAGCAGCGCCTTCACCATCATCATCATCATCATCATCATCATCATCAAGCACACGGTCACATCAGAGGCTTTGACTCAGAGGCCAAAGTGCTGAGGAAAGTCTTACACCTGACCCTCTGTGTGTGTGTGTGTGTACCGGGTGATGTAGAGCGAGGTTCCGTCACTGCGCACCACTGTACAGGAGGACTCCGTTCCTCCCTCAGGTCTCACATCCACCACTCCTGTTCCCTTCCTGTTCAACCAACCAATCACAACCAGCCTCATCACCGCTCCGGCCAATCAAAGTCAGTTACACTCGCCTACATTAACATCTCATTACCAGACACTGACCACAGAATACTGGAGTCACAGTGTGTGTGTGTGTGTGTGTGTGTGTGTACTCACTCGGTGAGCCTCAGCAGGCCGTGTGTGTGCAGATGGTTTAACACGTCCTTAGTTTGGCTCTGATGGAACGATTCACCCGAGTAATGATCAAAGCACACTCCTAACCTCTGATACACACACACACACACACACACACAGTTCATTAGCCTGTGATCTGATTAATCAAGTCAAGTCAGATTTATTTATATAGAGCTTTTTACAATGGAGCATTGTCTCAAAGCAGCTTTATGATTTTAGATTATCTCCTAATAACTACGTCCAATCCCAAATTAAGCAAGCCTAGGGCGACAGTGGCAAGGAAAAACTCCCCGAGTTAGGAAGAAACCTTGGGAGGACCAAGACTCAAAAAGGGACCCAACCTCCTTGGGCGGCCTAGATGATAAATCTAAGAGCGAACTAAAGTCATGGAGTCATAGTTCGATTCTATTAATCAATAGAAGTGATTGATTAGTTCAGAGTTACCTGATAGATCCTCTTATACTCCTGCACTGTGATCTCTCTGAACTGTTTCCATAGCAACAGCGCCTGACCATCACGCTGCTCCAGCCTTCTGAAGAACTCGGCCGCGGCCAATCGGACGCTCCCGTCATGCTCCGCCTCCCGACTCACCTGCACGTACACCTGTAACACGGACAGTACGTACTAACAGCATGGGTTCCAATTCTCTCTCTCTCTCTCTCTCTCTCTCTCTCTCTCTCTCTCTCTCACCTCAAACAGGTGCTGCAGTGGGTTTTCCTTTAGTTTCTCTTGTGACCCAAGACGCTGAAACCCCGCCCCCAGCAGACCTGTAAAACACACACACACACACACACACACACACACACACACACACACACAGGGGTAAAAAGTAAATTAAATAAACATGTCAGAACTTTATTAACCATAATAATGGTGTTATATTTGTATCCATTTCCTGCACAGGCTACAGGATTAAATCATCATAAGAATCAGGCAAAAAAAATACAAATAATAACAGCAGATTTAAGATCAAAAGCAGTAAAATAGGAATTAAACTGTCTGATAATCACCGAATCATATTCAGAGTCAAGTCCTCAGTGAATCAGTAAAATAATCAACTAATCAGAAGCAGAGAGTCAAATAATCAGTGACTCAGATCCAGTAACTCACAGGAAGAGTCAAATGCAGTTGAATCTGAATCAGAGTCATGAAGATCTGTGAATCCAAACCAGTGACTCAGAGAGATATTTTAATGAATCGGAATCAAAATCAGAGTCACAACTACTGAATCAGAACCAGAGGGAAGTCATCAGTGAATCAGAATCAGTGAATCAGAGAAGCAAATGACACGGTATTAGAGTCAGATTACTAGTGAATAAAACTCAGACAGTCACCTTTATTGAATCAGAATCAGTGAATCAGAGAGATAGATCATTATCGATTCAGAACCAGATAAAAATGAATAGTAAATCAGAATCAGTGAATCAAATGATAGAAGATTAGAGTCAGATAATCAGTGAATCAGAAAGCCAACTGATTAACAGAGAATCAGATTTAGACTCAAATGAATCAGTGACTCAGAATCAGAAGCAGAGAATCACCAAGTAAAAGAAAAAAGATAAATGGATCAGAATCAGTGGCTCAAAGAGTCAAATAAATAGTTGAATCTGAATCAGAGTCCTTGAGAGTGATGTACATACTACAACCCCTGGCAAAAAGGATGGAATCACCAGTCTTGGATGAGCACTCATCAGACATTTCATTCTGTAAAACAAACTCAGATCAAAAACATGATACAATAATAAGGTCATTCCAAAGTGCAACTTGTTGGCTTTCAGGAACACTCAAAGAAATGAAGAGAAAACATTGTGGAAGTCAGTGAATGTTACTTTTATTGACCAAGCACAGGAAAAAAATATGGAATCACTCAATTCTGAGAAAAAAGTATGGAATCACTCAAATTTGAGGTAGAAAATAAGGACACACCCAGTCAATTTCCTTTCCCTAAATGGACACCTGCCTCAGAGTAGATCTGCTCGTTAGTCTGCAGTTAAAAACACCTGCAGTCATGACACCTTGGAGGGCTGCTGGACGAAGTGGAGTGGCAAGAACCATGGCCCCAACAAGAGAAATGTCTCTTGAAACAAAAGAGAGGATTGTGAAACTTCTTGAAGAAGGTAACTCTTCACGCATGGTTGCTAAAGATGTGGGCTGTTCACAGTCAGCTGTATCCAAGATATGGACCAAATACAAACAGCATGGAATGGTTGTTAAAGCCAAGCGTACTGGTAGACCAAGAAAGACATCAAAGCGTCAAGACAAACAACTTAAGGCCATTTGTCTTGAAAAACCGAAAAAACGATAAAAAGTACAACTAGTCAAGTCAAGTCAAGTCAGATTTATTTATATAGCGCTTTTTACAATGGAGCATTGTCTCAAAGCAACTTTACAAGTTTAGATTATCTCCTAATAACTACGTCCAATCCCAAATTGAGCAAGCCTAGGGCGACAGTGGCAAGGAAAAAAACTCCCTAGTTTATAGGAAGAAACCTTGTGAAGAACCAAGACTCAAAAAGGACCCAACCTCCTTGGCGGTTTTGTAGATGATAAATCTAAGAGCGAACTAAAGTCATGGAGTCAAAGTTCGAATAAATGTGGAATTATGCACAGTGGAGCTCCATCAGATGTACATCATGTGTGGGGCCGGAACTGCCGGAACACAGCTCGGAGAAAAAAACAGAAAATGTAATTAGTTACTGATTAAGAGCACAGTGTTTATTAACAATCACTGATGCCATGTCACAATCACTGTATGCCAAGTGTAGCATGAGACCCTGGCAGCATTACCTATAGCAGCAATAGCTAGAAAGCTAGAAAGAGGAGGAACTGGTAGGAAACAGATGAAGCTAAATGGGAGGAAGCTGAAGCCAATGTATGTGACCGAACCGTTAGAAAATCGCCTACAGGAAATGGGATTCCAATACAGGAAAGCTAAAAGAAACCCATCATTGACACCTAAACATAAAAGAACAAGACTGCGATGGGCTAAGGAGAGGCAATCATGGACTGTGGATGACTGGATGAAAGTTAAATCTTCAGTGATGAGTCAAGAATCTGCACTGGACAAGGTGATGATGCTGGAACTTTTGTTTGGTGCCGTTCCAGTGAGATTTATGAAGAGGCCTGCTTGAAGAAAAACAACCAAATTTCCACAGTCCTTGATGATATGGGGCTGCATGTCAGGCAAAGGCACTGGGGAGATGACTGTGGTGGTTCATTCTTCTATCGATGCACAAGTTTACATTGAGATTTTGGAGAGTTTTCTCATCCCTTCAGTTGAACAGATGTTGGAGGATGTGATGAAATAAACTATTCCCAAGATGACAATGCATCGTGCCATAGGGCAAAAACAGTGAAGGCATTCCTTGGAGAAAGACACATTGTCGATGTCATGGCCTGCAAATAGTCCAGATCTCAACCCAATTGAAAACCTGTGGTGGAAATTGAAAAAAAATGGTCCACAAGAAGGCTCCGACCTGCAAAGCTGATCTGGCACCAAATTGATGCAGAATACTGTTTGTCACTCATCAAGTCCATGCCTCAGAGACTGAAAGCCGTTATAAAAGCCAAAGGTGGTGCAACTAAATACTAATGATGTATTTTGAATGGTCTTTTGTTTATCTGTTTTTCATGATTCCATACTTTTTTTTTTTTCCTCAGAATTGAGTGATTCCATAATTTTTTCCCCTGTGCTTGGTCAATAAAAAAGTAACATTCACTGACTTCCACAATGTTTTCTCTTCATTTCTTTGAGTGTTCCTGAAAGCCAACAAGTTGCACTTTGGAATGACCTTATTATTGTATCATGTTTTTGATCTGAGTTTGTTTTACAGAATGAAATGTCTGAATGAGTGCTCATCCAAGACTGGTGATTCCATACTTTTTGCCAGGGGTTGTAGAATTGGAATCGGAATCAGAATCAAAATCAGTGAATCAGAGGAAAAACCAGAAGGAAAAGACCAGTGAATCAGAATCAGTCAATCAGATGGTATGGATTCGAGTCAGATCATCAGTGAATCCGAATCAGAGAGTCACATTTTCTTAACCAGAATCAGCGACTCAGTGAAATTATTAGTGAATCAGAATCAGTGAATCAAACAATCTGAAAATGAGTGAATCAGATTTAGGGAGTCAATAAATCAGTGAGTCAGAGAATCAGAATCAGAGTGAGAATCAGTGAATCAGAGCCCAATAAGCAGAGCTAAGGGTTCCGGACTCACCGAACTGCATGCCCCAGTCTCCTAAATAGTTCACCCGTATGACCTCGTTACCCAGAGCCTCCTTCAGATTAGCAATAAAATGACCTACAAACACACGGAGGGGCAGCAATCAACATCACACACGGCCAACAACAACAAATTAATGGAGAGGATTAAGAAGTACCACTGACAGGTATGTTATAAAATGGTTTAATAAAGTTTGTTTATTAATTCTATTATAATACAATCAGTGATGAGTCTGACCAATCACGGTGGATCTCAGGTGTCCAGCGTGGAACTTCTTAGCGATGTTCGGTGAGCTGCGGGTCATTAGAATAAGCCATTAACTGCTTTTCACACCTTTATTTGTTTAGACGAATAGTTTAGGTACCTGAACTCCACCAGCGTTCTCCCTCTCGGAAGCTTCTGCAGGATTTCGCTCCTCACTCCGAACGCCCGAGGCTCGTTACGGATCTGTTCCAGAACCTTCTACAGAACGCAGAGAGAGTAATGAGCAGAGTGATACTGCCCCCTGGTGTTCCTCGGTTTAATCAGAGGGAGTTCTGAGGCCTGCGTACCTCTGCCAGTAAGAGTTTGTTGATCCTGAAGTGGAGGACGCCGTGACCAGGGCTTACGTCCTCGATGAGGCCGCTCCCCTTCAGGTCCTGGAGCCGCGAGGCGAGCCGCTCCGTTTGAGACTGGAAATCTCCGTCTGATGACATAACTCCGTTTTGGACCAGAGAGCTCAACGTCAGCCTCAGATCAGGACCCGACCTGAAGATCAGACCATAAAGGACAAAACTTAACCCCTCACCGAACGCTGCAGCCAAACGAAGTTCTCTGTTAATAAAAAAAGCACCTCATTACCCCGAACAGCACTTTTCAGAACAGTCAAATTCGAGATCCTGTTGCTTTAAATGAGCCGAGTCTGAAATCTTTTCATCGTCAAGTGATCATAAGTGTGATTAATTTTATTAACGTTAAATAGCCGGCGGCTTACAGAGGTAACGCCGCTAACGTAACGTCACCGTACGGCCTAGAAGTGAGCCGATTCATTTCTGTGTGAGGAGTCGACTCCTTGCTCTTAAGGAATCAAATCACTGAATCGACTCTTCGTCGGACTGAGTATCGTTTGCATTTTATTCTTATCGATTCCAAGTTTCAAATCCAAAATGTTGAAAATGTACCAAATGTTTAGGTATTCTGCCGAATGGTTCCATTTCTGTCCCCAGGACTTTACATTTATAAACTATTAACATAATTAACTGTAAAACAGATGTATTATTAAGCAAGTGTCCTGCACAGCGATGCAATTTAAACAAAAACTGAACACTGAAAAATAATTAGTTGGCTCTCCCTGGTCTCTAACGTTCCACTTTACAATAAAACATAATAATCAAAAAACTTCAGAAATATATATTTTTTTGCATTGTTGTGTCTCTCCACATCCCATCTATGACTTAAATATTTTTCATAACAAATCCATCATATTTTACTTTAAAATACATCTTTCAGTCAAGTCCTGTTACCCGAACACATTCACACTTCTGAAAATTACAGAACACACTGTACCACAAATCACACGTTTAGTAGGAAGCTGGATCGTCTGGATCTTCTAAAGGTCAGGGGAAGAGCAAGAGTACGTTCTGGACGACTCGAATAAAAATAGAAATTGCAGACGTTAAACAAAGGACGTGCTGTTTACGACGCTTCTTAACTACTACGTCTATAAAATAGCATAACTACACACACGCTGTTTGTACGTTATCGCAGTTCAGACTGCTTTAGCCACACCTCCAGGTGAAACTAGGTGGGTGGTGTTTTGCAAATGAGGGGTGGGGTTATTCAAATGAACCAGATTGTGACCTAAGAAACCGAACCAAATCTGTTACTAAATCCCACATTTTAAACCCTAAACATCCTACAAAGGTCCAACTTCACAGTTTGTGAGTCGGCAGGTTCTCCAGATACCCAAATGTTTGGCACAAGCACTGAAAAAGTGAGCTTTGAATGCCACTTCCTCCTCCAGATGTACCAGTGGTTTGTTTTGTATAGTATCCTGCTGCTCAGGTTAATATTCGGTCTGGGTTAGGAGACTTACTGCTTCTTAGACACGGGAACTGCAGATATTAGAGGGATCAACACATCTTCGTTGACGCCACAGATCCTGCTGAGCTGCGAAAGAAAAAACACAACGCACTCTTAATATCGCGCAAAACATCTCAATAAATCAGGTTTGATATCATAGTCCAGTTGTGTTTTGGACCATGTGGGTCCTTAAAATCTCGTGGTACTTCATTAAATCGTGATGCTGTGCATCTTCACAGCGTTCCACACCATCTATGGATCCACCACCTTAATTAACAGAGGGGGTTTGGTCCTTTAGTGCTTCCTGTCACACCAAAAACACCTGAGCTGCAGTTCCAGGGCATCTCCATGCTCTGATGTTTGTGGTTAGACTTGATGAGCTTGTTGTACTTGAATCGTGATCCTTACCCTCTCTAACCCTCCTCCTCACTGTGTTTGGGTCAACTCCACTCTAATACTTAAAGTTCGACATAATATAAACGGATCAAATCTAATATATAAGGCAGATGTACCTGAGAAGACAGAGCTCTCCTGAAAAAAGCCGCCATCACATCAACACCGCGATAATTCCGCTACCAAAACTCACTCATAACTGATCGATATTATACTTTCGCTCGTGCAGTTTTACAATTTAGTCCTCACGTATACTTTACTATATATAAAAGAGTGATTTTAACCGATAACTTTGCTGTTTTGTGCTGATAAACCTTTAAAGTTCACGCTGACAGAGTCCTTGCCAACGTCGGCTGCCTTGACGTCATTTAAACGAGCCAGCCGGATTTATCGGGAGTCACTTTACAACGTAACACCTCGTTTAAAATGACAGGCTAATACAAAACCAAGCTAAACTATGTGGTGGTTTTGTTATTGAAATTAAACTTAACTGTAACAAACTTATACACTCTACTGTTTAATGGACACGTTTTAAAACAATATTGGGTGGAAACAGGAATGAAGGAGTCCGTTTTAAATCGTTAAACTGAGCAGAAACGCGTCGTGTTAAAACTTGTTTACATCCCGAAACTCGCCAAACACGTCTTGATTCATTATACAAACTTTGTTTATTGCCGTATATCAAGTATTATTTAAAGCTTTAGCACAGCGTAACACATCGTTAGCTGTAGATTTTCTTTGTTTAATTATGCTTATCAGACTTCATTAGTAATCTTAGATGAGATTTTTCTCTACACCACTGATAAAACGTGTTTATGATTACTATTCGACAGTCGTGAATGCTCACAGAAGTCGTTAGAGAATCAGTTTTTTGTACAGTCCCGGGGGGAAGGAGAATCAGAAAGTAAATCTTAATATTTCTGTAGTTTCTCATAGAAAACATGACTGATGGAAGGACAAATGAGACTTTAGCTCTTGAGTTGTAGTACAGATCTCAGTGCAGTCTCACCCTATAAATAACACTTTGCTAAAAACAGGAGTCTCACTATGAACTCAATCATTTCTGAGACTAAAAGCCTTCACTTTTGATGCTGTGAGTTATTAGATCTGGGACATTTTATTCACCTTAATAGCTGCACATCTGTCTTAATTGTACAATCCAGTGATTTTGCCCCGTTCTTATAAATACCTAAAATATCATATGGTTGTTCTATCACAAAAGACATTAAAAAAAAAACTTGCACACTCTTGATTTATAGTGACTGGTTTTGATTGGGGTTATTTATTTTATTTTATTTTTTTTAGAGATTAGGGATATTTTGGAGGCTGACAAATAGCAAAAAGGTTGTGTAACTCTTCAATACTTTAATAGATCTGTCGCAGTTTGTACTTTGTCTTACAAGATGCTGGTGAAACAGAAAATGTACAGCATGACTGATAATGATTTAATAATCAAGGTGTTACAGGTTTATTCCCGATTTAGACAGAACACTTTCAGAAAAAAACACCACAATCTTTAAATGGTTATGTAAACATTTTATTGGTAGAATTTCTCAACGTAAAAGTCTGATAAAAGTAAAAGCACATCAGCTGTAAATCCAGAACACAATTGAGAGAAAAAAAAATTACAATCAAAATATACAAGTGATTTGTACACAAGATGCTCATTTTTTAGTTTTTTTTATTTTGTTTTTTTTACAAAGCCAGGAGTCACTAACACACACACACACACACACACACACACACATACACACAGCAACTTGAAAATAAAAGATTAGAACTAAAACTGGCTTAAACAGTCATGTTTGGGATAAAACCTAATAAATATGAGAGGACAATGAATGTACTTTTTACAGTAATGAGGAGAGAGGGGCGAGAGAAGTGTATATACAGCGGAGGGAGAGAGAGAGAGAGGAGAGTCTGATGCACACTTGGTAGGGATGAAGTGCGCACTACAGCATCTGTGCACTCGGATACAGCGCTGATCAGACGGCACCGCCGACGGCAAGCAGCAACACACACACACACACCCCTCACAAAAACTCAGGATACGTCTGAAAAGGAGAGAAAAAGAGAAAAATCAGTGTGTGTAGGCACAGACTAACAGTGGTGCGTGTGTGTGTGTGTGTGAGAGACTCACAGCTGGCCGGCTGCTCTCCAAATCTACGCATCAGCTGATCGTGAGTGAACTTCACAAACGTGTCGTACTGCTCTATAAAGGAGAAACACAAAGCAGATCCTAAAGGAGGTTCGGTGCCGCGTTAAGCGTCGGTCTTTAGGTGCGTTTGTTACCTGCGAGTTTGGCGGTGAGAATTTCTTCATACTCTTCGCGTACCTTCTCTTCTCGCTCCTTCACCAGCCGCTCACAGATCAGACCCACCTGCCTGAGGGTCAGCAACGGCTGGTCGCGCTTAGTAGGGGAGGAGCCCACACACATGCCTGTAAAAAAGAATGTATAAAGGGGCACACACGGTCAACGATGCCCAGCTGGTGTTAAGGGGACCAACCATTACACCACCAAAACAACCCGAACTGTTAACACAAACCAGGACGGACCCGTGCTTTTATTTTTTGTTTGCCATACGTTGTTTATGCCAAATTTTGACCCGACCACCCGAATGTCAATCTCCTATCGTCCAGTTTTGGTGAGCCAGTGCGTTATAGCATCTGCTTCAAGGTTTGACGGGACTGTTCAGCACAAACCATTCTCCACTTTTGACCCAGAGAGCTCTCTTTTTCGCACCGTTCTCTATAGCCCTACAGATGGTGCTGCGTGTGAAAATCCCAGTAGTTCAACCGCTGAAACACTCAGGTCAACACCCATGCCACGTTCAAAGTCACCTTTCTTCCCCATTCCAAAGCTTGATTTGAACTTCAGCAGCTGCCATGCTAACGTTAATGAAAAGTCGAACAGGTGTACCTAATAAAGTGGCCAAATAATCGTATGCAACAGTTACCGGAGATGGAGGCACTGGGCTGGGGGTCGACGCCGGTTTCACTGACGTTATTCTCCAGGTGTCGTCTCTTCTGCATGCGTTTATATTCCTGCTTAATATTGTGCAGGATTTGCTCTGGGAAACAAAAATAATAAATCACAACAATTAACGTTTAACGTCTGGCTGATCCACATTCGTTTGCTTTTTCGGCATAGGGGTTAAAAATGAGTAAAAAAAATTGTAACGGGAAATAAAAATCTGTCTTAATTCCGGACGTTTCGGCAGCAAACAGACTCAAAACGTACGATGTCAGAGTATGGCGTACTGAACTGATCTGTTATTATCCAGGGGTTCCTCCATATTTAGGCACGGAGAAATGTCTCGGTTCTCGGTGCACTTGCTTAAACTTGTACCGAAAACTCGATTCAGATTCACAACAGCTCTCACTCTTTATTTATAAATCTGCAGTAGTGTATTCTTAGTGCAAAATAAACCCCCATGGGCCCTAAAAAGCTTAGTAATAACAGCCAAGCGAAGAGAGCAGGCTGCTTTGCACTTTCAGTCCATGCCTCACTAAATGACATGAGATTTTCCGAAACTTTATTATAAATAAGCTTTGTGGTAATGATGTTGGGTAGCTGTAGGATAATGTAAGTGTTAATGTGGAATCGGCTCCTCTATGATACAGCACAGACGATATTAAACTCATCAGTTCATGATCCATTTAACCCCTGATGGATCTGTTGAACATATCCCCATCATACATCAGGAGCTCCTGTACGATACAGCTCCATTAATGCTGATAATGCCTCATACAGTGGGATTTTCTGTGGATCTGGAACCAAGTCACTCAATTCACATTATTCCTTAAGGGAAACATTTGCTCGGAGCAACTGAGGTCCTGCTGTACGCAAGTGGTACAGACTCCATGCTTATTATTATTGCTGTGCTTCTGGTGATGTGTTTGGAGACTTCGGTGAGTACGTCCCTCGTGTTTGTGTGGATGATCTTCCTCTACTCATTTGTACCAAGCTGTATGTACCGGTCCTATTAGAAGTAGTACCGCTTTGTTTACTCTCTCTAACCTACCACTCTATAAACTGGCTCACATTCGCTCTGTCTAACCGATGCATTTTTAGCTTCCAAAAACAAAAGTAATCAGTCATCCAGTCCCTCATCGATCGCTCATGTTTTCAGCGGCATCTCTGACACACTTATGTATTGTGGCAAAAAAGTCCATTAGATTTACATTACAGTAGCATACAGTCTAACAAAGTTGTACAACTCACCTGCACTGAGCCGGTTTGGGTTAAAAGTGTAGTTTAAAGGTGTGTAGCGTACCTGTGCTGAGGGGGCTGGGGTTAAGGTGAGGTATAAAGGTGTGTAGCGTACCTGTGCTGAGGGGGTTGGGGTTCACTTGGCTGAAAGGTGAAGGTTCCAGGCGCAGGTATTTCTGGGGGGAGGCTGAGGGGGACACCGGGACACAGCGCCTCCTTTTCGGCGAATTTTGGTTCATTAGAGGATCAAAATCCATGCTCCTCTTCAAAGTAGCCAGACACGCCATTTCTGAGACGGTGTTCCGAGGTCGATTCCAATCTAAACAGTCAAAAACCGCTTTAAAAACAGTTAAAAAAAAACAAAAATGTCCGTTTCCGCTCCCCCTGTTCCTGTTTCTCTCTCGAGACCGAGCGAACAATAAACTCGTTTTTTGCGCCTTTCTGCTCACTTTATCTCTCCGAAACCTGATTCGGAATCAAGGAAAGAACTAAAATCACCGCCGAGTTTAACTCCTGCACTTCTAAACTAGTTCTAATGAACCAGATTAACTCGGATTAACGAGCTCGGATCTCAATCGCTCCGTAGCGTTTTACTGATTCTCACTTCATCTCTTACAGCCGGTTATGTACGAACAGCGCATGCGCAGTTCACGCAATGCATGCCGGAATTAGTAGTTAGGAAAGGAAGAGCGTACGTTAAAGACAAACGGGTTTATCGTCTCTAAGACTACATTACCCGTGCAGCGTTGCGCGTGACTCAGGTTTAAATGGCTTCATTGGCGAGTTGTGTTTGTTTGTGGGATTTAAAAAACGCTGAGTCTTTAAAAATCGAGTTAAACACTCC
Organism: Ancistrus triradiatus; assembly: GCA_025084515.1. Classification (NCBI taxonomy): domain Eukaryota; kingdom Metazoa; phylum Chordata; class Actinopteri; order Siluriformes; family Loricariidae; genus Ancistrus; species Ancistrus triradiatus. The sequence continues at coordinate 84,521 of JAJAGP010001494.1, forward strand.
GAGGGAGGGGATGAACAGACAGAAGGCAGATTTTTAAAGGCTTGATTTTTTACATCAGCCCGCAAATCATTTATTTTTAAAAGCGTCTGTGAGAGTTTTAGTTGATGATTTTATAGTAGATTTCTTCTTGTAACAGAGGGAGAAGCTTTGGGTTTGGAGTTTATAAAACGAAAAAAAAAATACTTTTGACTTAGCAACGAAATAAAATCTGTTAGTAATTAGTTTCATTGATCACTCTGACTGCAATATTGTATTGCCTTGCACTGAGCAATCTGTGTTTATGATTTAATATTTACTTATTAATTATACACCCACACATTGTAGAGGAGACTGGGGTTGGGTGGCACACTTGAATTCTCCAAGCATTAGGAGGCGCTATAATAATAACACTGATCTACATTAAGTTTTAAGATCTTCCGATGTCACTCTCACACTCAGACGAACCCATGTGTTTTTTTTTCCTATCTTTTAACAAAAAGTACATATTTTGCTACTAAAATATTGAACAATACTTGGTAAAATAAAAATATGCTTGTGGAACTTCGCTTGAGGAAAACCATGCAACCATTTGAAGAACATGCCAAACTCCAAATTCTAGGGCTGTGAAAAGTGACCTTTTGTTCGCTGCTGATGCCCCTCCAGACAACCAACTACTGCACCATACAAGCACCTTATGTCATGTTATTTAATATATATAAAAAATAATAATAATAAAAAAAAATAAAAAAAATAATAAAGCACAATTCATGAAATTAAAACAAAATAGGCACAAGTCAATCAGTAATAAAGAAAATGAACAAATGTTAATTTACGAAAAACAAGATTTTAACCCACCTTATAACTCCATAACCACAAATACAAATATTGTTAGCTACAAAACCAAAGGACGTGAGGAAGAAAATTTTATTGTTATATGAAAACGAAGACAAAATACAGGCTTTGCACAAGAGACCGTTAGCACTAGGGGGCACTAAAAACAAGTCATTTAATACTGGGGAAAAATAAATAAATAAATAATTAAAGACACCAAAATAAATATAATGGAATAAAAATATAAATAAAGGAGGGTGTTAAAGGTTGGCCGGCATTACTTGAAGTATTCCAAAATATGCATCAAATCTAGCGTTACAGCATAAACCGAAACTTCGACTGCACAGCGGGGTTTAAAGCCACTCTGGCAACCCAGACTGGAAGCTTGGTGGCACAGGGGTAATTACAGACCATCTAATCTCCAACTTTGATGAATGACCGATTCAGCTGTTCGTACCCAAGCTTAAGGTTTTTTTTTTTACCCAAACCAGCTTCGGTTTCATCTTAAGTGGTAAGGGTTGCCAAATTATATGAAATTAAGCTTTTAAAAATCTAAGAGAATAATGAAGAGAAGGCATGTAGGATTAAAATTTATTATTTAAAATCAGGTCATATTAGTAGACAAACGTACAGAGCTGCAGGTTTCTGTGATCGGAATTAAAATTCAAACCCTTCAGGTTCAGAGCGACCGAGTCATCGCAGTGCGCACGCACACACACACACACACACACACACACACACACACAGGTGTAAACACCACAGCAAATCAGAGTAGGTTCAAAAAACAGAAGATAAACAAACGAGCGGACGATCCTGAAGGGTTCGAGAAGGTAAAGGCAGGAGCTTCATCCAGTCTCAACTCCAAGCAGCACAACAACATTTAAAATTTTCACCCACAAACATTTAACCTTTAAACGAGCTTTCATTATAAGCTTTTCATTTAATTTTAAAAGGAGACAAGAGCTGGATCGGGGCGAGCGGAGAGGGCGAGCATGCACACCCACGATTCAACATTTAGAAAACATAAATCCAAAGCCTGACCGACACCAACATCTACAGGATTGGGACACGACCCGCTCTCTCAGAAGCTTACCGGCTCTAAATCGAGTCCTGAAGATTCCTCACCCTAAAACGTCCTGTTCTGCCCACGCCCACACCCCAAAAGTGCACCTAGAATACCCCGAAATGTCGGAGCCTAAATCCAGATCCTCAAAAGCACTTCCTGAACACAATCTGCGGTCCGAATTCCTCGTACTCGTCCCTGCTGATCCACGCTGAGTGGAACGAGGCCATGCTGGCGAGGACGGCCCCGCCCCTCCACGCCGAAAAGTCCCGATCCTCAGGACTGGTCACTCTGACCCTCGGACCCAAACCAGACGGACACAGGCGGCTGATCTCGTGTCGCAGGCGCTCGGGGAGTCCGGGGAGCAGCGTGTTCCCTCCTACAGAAAAACATCTCACTTAACTGGAGTCCTGCTGAGGTTCTATGGGGTGGGGGTGGGGGGGATGTGCGCACGTACCCGAGAGGACGACGTTCCCCACCAGGTCTGTTCGCAGGTCGATGTCCGACTGAAGAACTGACTTAAAAACGCTCTCATGCATCCCATAATAGTCCTGACCAATCAGCTCCGGCTTGAACAGGATCTCAGGAGCCCTGAGAAATGGCACAGTTAATGGAAACTGCACTTACAGGATTCGTCCACCAGACATGGGCGACAGCAGCGCTTGCGCTTCACGAAAACAGCCATGTCTGTTACGTCTGCTTTATGTAATAAACTCTGTTGCGGCTCATTTCCTTTTGTCATTACAAAATGTTCCCGTGACATTTACATTTCTACCACAGAGGGCACCAAATCCCCACATGCTACACCCTTTGTGGTCATGTTAAAGCAGGTTACCTGAAGCGCTCCGTTGTCAGGGAGACGACCTGTCCATCAGGTAGAGAGTACTGAGCCGGCGCACTGGCACCGCCCCCTCCGGCAAGCTCCGCCTCATAATCCAGAGCCACGCGGCAGCACTTTTCTTTCATCTCCCGTACGATCTCCAACTCGGCTGACGTACGCATGCACACGCCCTGCTCCAGCAGCAGCTAACAGACCGAAAAAACACCCAAAGATGGGTACACAACAATAAATATAAAAAAAAATAAGAAAAGACAAAACAAAAAGCCAAAGGAGGTGAAAAGGCAGGAACAGTTAGGAAAAAGAAACAATGAAAGAAAAAAAATCCAAAGGCAGGGACAGAAATAAATAAATAAATAAATAACATTAATAAATTTAAAAAAGATGGCATGGACAGAAAAAACCCCAGAAAAGGTGGGCACAGTCAGACAAAAAGAACAGACCAGCACAAACGGGGTAAAACAGGGAAAAAACACAAGCATAGACAGAAGGGGAAAAAAAAAAAAAAAAAAAAGCAGGCAAAAATAAAATATAAATAAAAACCCCACCAAAGATGGCCCAAAGAGGGGAAACCGTTAGGTGACATTTCTGACAGCGTACCTTTTCAGCACATCTCTCACACAGTCTGGTCATTTAATTCTGACTGTAATTAAGCACCAAGCCCCAGGGGTTATGGGTCAGGTTTGATGTGGATGCATCAAAGTCCTCGTTCAGAGTGTACCTGTTTCAGGTGCAGGTAACGTCAGCTCCTGCCAGGTTAAAGCGCTGGACGGCGTGAGGGAAACAGTAGCCGTCATACACAGGAACACAGTGGCTCACACCGTCCCCGGAGTCCAACACCACACCTGCACATACACACAACATACACAAGGAATACACACACTACACACACACTCATTATATACACCAGCAATGTGTGTGTACCCGTGGTCCTGCCCGTAGCGTACAGTGCCAGAACAGGTTGCAGGGCGCTGTAGGTCAGTGGAACGCCGAAGGATTCGAACATGACCTGCACTGAACGTTGTCGGTTCTCGAGTGTGTTCATGGCTCCTTCTGTCAGGAGAACCGGATGATCATCGGGAGTTACACGCAGCTGATCGAACGCATGCTGCCAGATCTACACACACACACAAAAACAAACACACAAAATATATATATCTATCTATCTATCTATCTCAAATCAGCTCCTTTAAAGTCTGGGGGTTTTTATGGCTCAGGACTCACCAGCTCCATCTGGTCCCAGTCACACACCAGGCCATTCTTCATGGGGTAATGCAGCGTTAGAACCCCCCTCATGTGCCGAGCATCGTGCCCTACGTACACGCTCCGATCTGCCCCGCCGCTCATCACCTCCTGCACGGGACAGCACCGGCACATAAAAGGAGATAAATCCAAAAACAGCACCGGAGAGATCAGAAGCAGAACAGAAAACAGTACTGACTGTAAATTTTGGAACTAAAGGTCTGAGGTACCGAAGGTCCTCCTCATCTACATGTACAGCATTTAGCAGATGCCCTTATCCAGAGCGACTTCCAACTGATACCATCTTACAATCCAAGCGATTGTGGGCCAAGGGCCTTGCTCAAGGACCAAACAGTGGCAGCTTGGTATAGGTGGGATTTGAACCCTGGACCCTCTGGTCCACAGTCCAGTACCTTAACTGCTAGGCTACCACAGTCATCTCCCTTGTAAAGCTACGTCCTGAGCCAGTCCCCCACGTCACCTCGTCCTCAGGGCTGTCCCGATTTACCCAATCTTAGGGGCAGTTACAAGCCGCCCACCCCCTCCTGTGCAGGTCTGGCCTATTGCTGGAACGTTCCCCTCATTTTCAGGTTTGGCCCATTTCAAGAAGTGCCCATTACCCAGGTTCCGGGCATTAGCAGAGGGTTACCTCATATTTCGGGAGGCCAATGGCAGTGGGGAAGATGGTGGCAGGAAGATCCTGATCTGAAAATCCGGCTTTGACCAAACCAGAGCCCGTATCCAACACCAGCGGAGTCTGAAAGTCACTCATCTACACACACACACACACACACACACACATAAAGTTACATGAATTAAACAGGACAATATAATAAGACCTTTGGATCCTGACCCCTCTGGTGCAGATCTGCAGTTGGACGGGTGATCTGCAGAAGCTTCTCGTCTCGCTGTCACCATAACGAACCCCAGCCTCGTTTCTCTCTGAAGTGTCCAGAGGCACAGCAGGGCTCGAGCTCGTCCCCATTTCAGCGCAGTCGCTCTGGGGGGGTTCGGCTTCTAGAGATTTCTCCAGTGAGCCGTCTGAAGCGGCAGCGTGCAGATTGTTGTTGTTATTGTTTTGATGTCCGTGTGCTCCAAGAGGCGGATTCTTGCGTTCTTTCGGTTTTGGAACAGCAGAGGGCGCTAGATGTCCTGACAGGTCAAGAGAAGGTTGAGGGGCTGCTTCAGAAGCGTCGCTTGACCGAGGATGAGATCTGGGAAGCCGAGGAAGTGGTTTTGGACCGCCAGGGTCAAACGGGGGAGTGGTCGACGCCTCCTCGGACGTTTCTGGCGGATCTACTTGGATCTGGCACGCTCCCAGCCCAATTTGAAGATCTAAAAGCTTCTCAAGCGGAGGTTCATGGGCGATCGAAGGAGGAAGAGCTTCCGGAGGCTCCGTTTGTGGCGTCGAGCGTCTGCAGCTGATCAGGAGATCGTCGTCGTCGAGCTGCTTCATGACGGAACATGTTACGATCTTGCGGCCTCTGCCTGGTCGCGACGGCCTGCTCTGCTTGGTCTCCCCACTCAGACTCCTCTCCAGCTCCTCCACTTCCCTCTTCTCTCGCTCCAGCGCCTCCTGGAACTTCGCCCTGTCCCGAGACACCGTCGCCGATCCGTCCTCGAGGCGTCGCAGCTCGGCCAGTTTCAGATTCTCCTCCGCGATCTTGTCGTCCAGATCCCGCAGGACCTTCAGCTCCGTCCGGAGATCGGCTCGGTCCGGGACATCAGTCCCAGGTCCGAGAGTTGAGGCAGGAACATCCTCCAACCCGATCACGCCCGCTTCAGCCAGGTCGCCGCTCGACATCTGGGGCAGAGAAGCGACTATGAGAACTCCAATCAAAACTCCAATTACCTCCAAACTCTAAAAAGTGCCGGTCTTTAAAGTGCCATTACTGCGCTTAATGAACTATATTCAAGTAAAAGCTCAGACTTTGTTCTGCTCTTGTATGAGACGACGAAACTCGCCGTGCTCCTTTCTTTAAAGATCTGAGGGACTGAAAGCGAAGCTTAACCAAACAACCTGAGCGAGATCGCGGTTCCACGAAGGCCACACTCTGTCCGGATGATCCGCCTTCAGCAGGGCGTCCAAAATCTCCTCCTGAGCCAAAACGCTCTCTTCCTCCTAAGTCCCAAACCGCACCACAAAATGCAGAAATGCATCATATTCCTTCTTGACGGCATTACCACCTGCACTGGAAACATGGGTGCCCCCATTTCCCTAGATAAAGCTTCTATAACCAATAAAATACAAGCACTAAGGCACAAATACACAAGATTAATATAAAGGCTTTTACCTGCAGTATGGTGGCTGCACGATTGAGGCTTTCCTCCACAGCACTGAGCTCCCGCTGCTCCTTCAGCTCCCAGTCACACACCGGAACCCTAACGCACAACCGCGGGTCAAAACTATCAGAATTTAGTGGAATCTAGGAGCATTTGGCTTTCCTCAATCACTCAACACTACAGGGGAGAAATCTGTTTTCGGCTTCTGCTGGTGAAAGTGCGGAACTGCAAGTCTAAATGTACTAGCAGTAAATACACAGGACAACAAATGGGATTTAAAGACAAAACATTAATTAAAAACACTTGCAAAACCAACATTTATAAGCAAATGCCACCAAACCAGAACTGCACGTCCTATGAATGGCATTCACGCAATTCGAAGCGCACACTCACCCTTCAGACGCCTGCCGGGTGAGGTCATGAAGGTCGTACGAGTCCCACAGCAGAGTGGGCGCGGCCTCAGACTGGTCGACCCCGCCCCCTACGTCCGTAAGCGTGCTCGAGAGAGCGTCGCAGATGGGACTCCAGTCGGCGCTCTGATCCTGATCGCACACTTTCGTGTGAGTCTGCGCGAGCCGGTCGCAGCTCGGCGTCGCCCCGTGCTGGTCGGAGCCGGGAGAGATGATGACCGTGTAGCAGTTCTCCAGGTCGTCCACGGGAAGGCTGAGCCAGGGGTTTCTGGGCAGCGTGGCACAGCGCTTCACCGTGATCGCCAAGTTCAGGGAGTCTGAAATTCGGATGCTCGCTTGAGGCGAAACATGTTCCTCGCCGACCCGCAGCCGAGGCGCCGAAGTTTCAACGTGTCCACCGCCCGCACCATCGAAACCCGAGTCGAAGGAGCTCAGGGAGGGAAGTTTCATCAGTGGGCGATCTCTGGCGTCACCGTCAGAAAGCAACCCGGAATCTTTTGTGGCTCTGTTAGCGAGAACGTCCGCGGGTTCGCTTCCACCCTTCAGACACTCGTACTGCCACTGCAGCGCCATCTGGAGGTCACGGAACGACGCAGTTCCAGGAGACGTCAACAGTTTACGCAAAGCCGTGCACCTGAAATAAAAATAAACGATTGTAGAAACTGACTCGAGGATTTACACCGTCACCGTGCACTCACCTGTACACCAGCCCTTTCCCCGCGCTCTCCAGGTACGTGTCGGGCACTGCGTCAGCCAGGTGTGCCAGCTCGTCCGTTTCAGGAGGCGGCTGAAACCTGAGGAACCTCTCGATCGCGGATGACACGTAGCACCGGTCCTCGTGGGGTCGGTCGGCACAGGCGATCCAGAGCAGGTCCTGCAGGAAGCGCCCGCTCACCGCCGCCTCGTACCACGCCCGGACCTGCATGCACAACCACCTCAGGAACTGTAGAACAGTCCCACTGCACGAAACCATAGCTCATGGAGCGTGGGTCGTACCTGATGGTAGCTCCGGTGGAAGCTACAGACGGTGTTCAGGGTCCTGCGATGAAGCTCCAGCAGGGATCTGAAGCTCTCCGTACGCTCCTCCAGATCCTGTGTCCAATCAGGCTCGTCTGTCAGCGCGGGCGTCTCTGTTACGGCTCGGAGCAGGGCTTCGGCACGACGGGTCAGCATCTGGAACGGACACAAAACCACCCGGCCTCAAACAGAACACAACCAAACAAACGTAATAGGGTCTCAAGAAAATCATGGCTTTCTTACGTAGGCTACGCTGCACTAGAGAGGTTATGATATACAGCACAAGACATTTTGAATTGCTGTTGATCGTTGTTTCCGCTTCATTTAATCCGTTCAGAGGGGAAAAAAAGAACATCAGGCATTCAAAAGAATATCTCACCAAACAAGAGGTGATGTTTAAGAAACAGCCAACAGGACAAAAAGTCCAATAACTGAACTCTAAAGTTTTAAATTACAGCCCAAGACAAGAAAACATTTTCAACCTTTCCAAGAATACCACTCGTTCTTTAAATTGTTCTTAAGAAAACAGATAAAATAAATCAAGGTATTTGAAAAATAATAATTAATTACATTTAATAACATTAACAATTAATAAATAACTTTTTCTTAAGAATGAAGTTAAAACAAGATTAAGGCATTTTCTAAGCTACATAAGATAATTTGGTACCTTCATCACAACATGGCATGTTTATTTAAAACTAGAGCAACATTTAATCGGTGGAAGAAAAACGATGAGTTATCAGAAATGGATTAAAAAGCAAGCAGCCTAAAGTCTTCTTGAATAGCACAGATAATCCACAAGGGGGCAGAAAGCAGCCATTAATGGCTACAACAGCTTTTCCAGGAAAGCTTTGGTCGTTTTAGCGACACGGGGATCAGAAATCCACACATCTAATAAGACAATTGACAACAAACGACAATTTTTCTACACAGGTCACACTCAGGGGTAGGAAGTGTCACACTAACAAAGCGGGATGAAGCCCAAAACACCTAAACTGAGCCAACTACATTACCCTTCGCTCTTAACCACACACACACACACACACACACACACACACACACACACACACACACACACACACACACACACACACACACACACACACACACACACACACACAGTACCGTAGCGCGAGTGTAAATGCAGGACTCGAACTCTGATCTCAGCGCTTCAGATCTGCCACCATCCCGAAGCGTCTCAGATGTGTTTGTCTCCAGCGACCGGAGCAGGCCGTCCATCTGATTCATCACCTGCCCGAAAGAAGCGGGTCAAACGCCCATTAGCACACGATCAGCAAACACTCACCAGAAGGTTAACCTATAAAATGTATGCCATCAATACCGCTTTAAAAGCTACTCAAACGAAACTTTACACCATGGCAGATCCGATATGCGAAGTGAGCTTGCGCTTCTCCAAGCGATCTGACGTACAGTGCTCACAGACTTCGTTTCAACGTTTTTTGCTCCCATAGGAAGCAATGGACTGTATATCGTTCTCTTTCTTCTTCCACACATTTGGGATGAATCCAGGCCGAACCCTCCAACCTACAGCCCCGGGTCTCCATGTGCATCATACAAACAAAGTACTGAGAGACAAACCCCCGTGGCCAAAAGTACTGGGACAGTTCCAACACTGTGGCATTTCAAGCACCGTTGTAATTCCTTAAGGAGATGCAGATCTAGCCCTACATATCTAGACATCCAAATGACCTTAAGGCAGAAGTATTGGCACCCCATCACCGCGATCGACAGCCTAGCACCACGGCACAATTACCCGGCTTTTCCAGAAACACACGCCGGCGTTACCTGTCGCGAGTCTCTCTGTAGCTGGAGGACGTGTAGCTGGAGGCGGGCGCCAGAGAAAACCCGCCTCCACAGCACCTCCACCTTCTCCACCGCTGCTTTTATCCTAGAAACCGAGAAACAGATAGATACAACATCAAACCTGAAAGGAAAGGTTGTTTTTACAATAATGTACCTTATTAGAGCTTATTTATGCAGATTGTATTGTAATACGCCACACGCCGTCTATTATGATAGTATTCACACTGTGTGCCAGTCTCCCACAAGACCACCAATGAACCCCATTAGCCGTTCAATACAGTGTGTGGGGGCAGGAAATCAGTTCTGCTTGTGTGTGTACCTGTCGTAGTTCTGCAGCATCTCCAGCGCAGTGTGTGAGAACAGAACGGTTCCTACCATGGCCTGGTAACACTGATCCCTCTCAGGATAGCGAAACTTCTCCAGCACACACTCACACCGCCCCAACAACGCATCCAGGCCCAGCTCTCTATACACACACACACACACACACACAGGAACAGTATCTAGAACAAACGAGAGATAACTAGGTCGACCAATATGTTGGCTAGCTAGTTACTTGTACACCAGGGTTGCCAGATCCCACAAAAGAAACAAGCAAATAGATTTGAACTAGTCCAAAAGGCAGCAAATCGGTCCCAAAAAAATATTTAACTTTAGAGGTTGAACAAAAACAACAAAGAAATATTGGAGGGGGACAAAACAAGCACAAAAAGGGAACTACACTTTATACTATAAACTAGCCCCAACCAATATTTGTAGGTGACTTTGTGGGGGGAAAAAGGTTAGTAAAAATGGACCTGGCAACAGTGACTGACAGACACAGGCACACCGGACTGCTACTCATAAATGCCTGCCTCTGCTTGTGGATCCGAAGCGCTGACTGGTAGTTTAAGCTGCAACGTCCAGAGTTAGATTTTTATTTCCTATTATTATTTATAACTTAAGACCTCTTGTTAAAGCGAACGCACGGTGGTAACCCCACACATTAAACCCTCAAAACCACCAAAAGCCTGCCAAAATTTCCCCTTCTGACCTACGCTCGTGCTCTCAAACCTTGATATTCAACTCCCCACCAAAAGGGTCCTGCATTACCTGCGTAGCTGCTCGAGTCGCGCCTGATTGGACGAGCAGAAGAGGGCCAGGGAGTCATATTCGGTAGGAACGGCAAGTTTGGAGAAATCCTGCAGAGCAGCGATACACACCGGCAACTTCCTGACCACGGCAACAAACTCCTGCACAAAACTGTCCATCTCCTACACACACACACACACACACACACACACACACACCAAGAGACACTGCTTGTGTAACTAAACTTCTGCCATAACTCCTCTGACACAGGTTCATGACCCTTTTTGCTCTCCATAAACACCAGTTAATGGAAAAAGCAGTGTAGGAGCAGCAGGGGTTAATCGAACTAAAGGAGGGTACGAGGGGTCTTTCAGGTGCAAATGAGGGCGATGACGAGGCTAAGCGTGTGAGCGTCGCCGCGGTAACGCACAACGAAGCACGAGGCAGCGTCGATTGGAATCATTAAAGCCAAAGGGGAAACACGAGATCAAAGCTCAGGATGATGACGCACATTCTTTCATTAGCGCAAACACATGCGCGCGCGCGCGCGCGCACACACACACACACACACACACACACACACACAAAACTGTACCATTCATCATTAAACCAAAATAACAGCAGCACATGGACACAGTGGAAATGTTCATTAATTATAGTTATTTATTTATTAACAGTTTGGTAGAACTTCTTTGGACTCGATCACCACAATGCTGCCTCTTGTGGCAAACTGGGTTATTACACCCTCATTCAATCACCAAACCCCTTCATCCCTCCAAAACCACAGCATAGAGCCGTCCCTCCCCCAAAATCCACAACCTTAACCTCGAAAATCCCAAAAGCTACACCCATGCCTGCACCCCTCCAAAAGCCACAACCTCAACCCCCCCCGAATTCCCAAAGCTAAACCCACACCTTTCATTCCTCCAAAACCCATATCCTCAAACCGAAAACCTGCACCCATGTCCTGCCAAAAGCCACATCCACAACCCTGAATTCCCAAAAGCTGAACCAACACCTTAGTCCCACCAAAAGCCATGACTAACCCCAAAATCCACATCTTCATTCCCCAAAAGAGCCACGTCCACAACCCTGAATTCCCAAAAGCTAAACACTTGCATTCATCCCCCCAAAACCCTCAACCACAAAACCCTTATTTTAATTAACCTGGCAGCTTATTTTCCTCCCAAAATCTGGCAACCCCAGAATTAAACATGTGGTTTCAACTCATTGATCAGATTACTGACAAAATCTGATTGTCTGCAGGTACCGGATTATCAGGTGCACGTAAACACACTCAGCATTGATCCTTGTGGAGTTTGGCATGTTTGCCACATATTCAGGTCCTCCCAAGACCATGCCCTGGATTCCAGGACCTAATGAGCCCTACGTAGGCACGTTACTTGGTGCTGAAATTAGATTTGGGATACACGTGTTCATGCTCGATGGCAGTAATGAGGGCTGTTTCTTTAAGACTTGGAACAAACTGAGGTATCATGTGCTGCTGCTGCATCATCTGACACACACACACACACACTATGTTATAAGTGAAAATCACACGGTCCCAGGGAACACGCACACAAACCAAACAAACCCCAACAGTTACACAACCACCCAAAAGCTGCTCACCTGCACAAATGCCACCCAGCTCTCATGACTGTAGACGAAATATCCACCCAGATTAGCCGTCAGCTGGCTGCGATCCACATACTTACACAGCTCAAACACTTCCTTGAGATAAACGCACTGAAACGGATTTTTAAAAACCAACGTTAACCAGAAATCAGGATCCTTTCAGTGTAATGAGGGTAAAAACCATCGGTAGCTACACAAATTACACAAAACTGTTCCCAAAAGCACCGTTAGCCCTGTTTGAGCCCTGCTTGAGACTTTCTGGAAATACTGATCGTTATCGTTCCTCAAATTTTACGTTACACTCCGCTGTGAGATGTACCTTAAACGTGGTAGAGGAGCGCTTGGAGGGACTCAGCAGCTTCTGCAGCAGCTTCTGGACGTCTCGCTTCTTGGGCAGAACCACGTAGAAGGACTGCACGCTCCTCTTGTGCAGCTGACAGAGAATACAGTTCATTCAAAGCATACAAACACTTATTTGCAGTAATAAATACAAAAACTAATTTGTTTGTTCGCCCCTGCCTGCATCTCACCGATTTCAACAGCAGTAAAAGTGAGAGCGTAACTAAAAACGCTTTAAATTCTTCTCACCTCTAACAGCAAGAGAATTTCAGCGATGCGTCTCGTGACACCAAGGGAAGCCTCTCGCAGATCGGCGACAACCGACACCAAGCACTCGGACCTGCTCCGACAGGGAAAGAAGAGTGTAACAACAGCAAACAAAACGAAAGAAATAAAGCCTCCAATAACGTTCGTACTTGTGTAGACGCTGACAGTAGTAAATAAACTCCGCCGCTTCCTCCTTCGTGACTTCAGACAGGAGTTTGAGCTGCGTTTCAGCTGGGAAAATCACCAGAGGAGAGCCGAGCTGATCGAACGCTCCTGAGAAAGAAAAGCAAAGCCTCACACAAACCAGACTGCTCCATCTTAAGACCCTGTTTTTCTACACAACTGTAAGCTAAGGAGTAAATTCAGTCACTCAAATTACCAGGGACTGTGACGGCACCGGAGCTGAGCACACGGTCCGAGGGCAGGGACGGGCAAAACTTCACCTCTGAGGAGGAAAAGACAAGCAGGGAACAAACACGTAAAATTCAAAAAATAAAAAAATATAAATAAAAAAAAAAGCACTGATGTCACCTCATGCATGTTTTAAGTTTGCATGCAGAAACGAGGCATTTGTGTTTGTTCTCTTCAACTTGTGTGTTGGGTGCCCAAGCTTTTACACCTGAAGATTTTGCACCATATTACACTATATTAATAAAACGTACATCATTAGACCTGTGTAGTGCATACTTACAAATATCAGCATTTAAATATTACACAACACACCTTTAACTTTTTAATCACAGTTAAGTATAATGCCCATTTAAGCACACTCATCATAATGCATACAGATTTTAAAACAGCACGCAATTTTAATCTGTGCTGTAAAACTTGCACCCTTTGTAGAAAGTTTCACACTTTCACACACATTAAAGCCTTGTGTACATAAACCTGATCCGATTCTACACCCGTAAGCATAAGATCCCCAAAAGTATAATAAATAAGTGTCTTAATTACGAAGTGTGAGTTCTGGTTCTCAGGTGCACTTGTGTTGTTGTTTGTTACCTGTTGAGCTGTTCATGTTGAATACCGGCTTCATTACCAACTAAAGTCCTCCTCACTGCCTCTCCACAAACGCCACTGCGCTTTAAAGCGACTCCTGACAGAAAGTGAGATCTTTTGGAGGACTTTGGCGCCTCAGAGAGAGACGGAGCTCAGAGATGCTCGGACATTCCGCCATGTTGCCAGTGCTGAGAAGCTGCTGAGAGGCCCTATTCACAGGACAGCACGGATCCCATTTATAAACTCACCTCCAAGGGGGCGGAGTCTCACGAAAGGGTTGAGTGGAACTCATTAACATAAACATTTGCATATCGGTCTGCGATTGGGTGATATACGCGGTACGCTATTTTCTGCATAATTAGACTTTATAAACTTGATTTTTAAAACGTTTATTATTAAAAGCATAAAACTCACTTCATCTGACATACTGATAAATTGCTGGTAAACGTAGTTATAAAATCGACGCTTTTAGTTGAAGCATGGAGCATTCTCGGTGAGTCGACTCATTTGAAATGATCCGTTCACTGAATCGTTTAGCTCGAACGCTGTAAATAAAGATCTAATAATTGCCATTAAAATCGTGTTTTATAGCAATATTGTTCACGTCCAGCTCAAGGTACTATTGTATGCACTTAACCCATGGAAATCGTGAAAATCATGAATAAATCACACATTTTGATGATCGTTACGTTACAATTTTACCTCCTAGTTCATCTGCCAAGAGCAAACGACTAGCGTGTTACTCTGAAGTGTATGGTCACCTCTTCCAGCGTTTAATGATATTTCGTCGTTTTGGTCCTCTTACGTACTAAGTTTACAGTTTCACTCTTTACAGTTCAATTAAACGTCTCTTTCAGTAAACAGTAAATTTGATTTCTCTTCGTGATAATTCTAGCGTGCTCATTTTATACAAAGTTCCCTTTCATACAAGTTCACTTTTATATAGTTCTTTTAGGGTTTGTTTTTGGAATCCACATGCAAGAGAACTACTGTGTTTACAGGTAAAGGGACTAAGTACACATGTTCTTAGAGTTTACAGGAAAACCATGAACATCAAGTTCATAGGTTAACTGTAAACTGGAGAACTTCAAGCAAGCTCTGAAGTTGATAGTGAAACTGTTCGGGTTTACAGTTTAACTTTACAGAACAAAACGGGTTTACAGTTTTACTGTGACGATTTAAAATAATAAAATAATAATAAAATAATAATTTGACCGCCGCAACACACTCACAGTTTCTGCAGGATCTGCACTTTCTAGTTTGAATTGTTCCTTACGAATATGTTTCCTTAATGTCTATTAACCGACTATTTACTAACCTCTTCATAGAAATGATCAGGTTTTGTCAATAGTTGATAGTTGCCACGACCAAGGCTCTTTAAATAATAAATAATTTCTTTTATTGTCTGTTCTGATAAAACTTTGCTGTAGATTTATTTATGAAGTGTCTTTTATCATATCTTCCTCCTTAGTTCAATGTTTGCTTATGCAAATGAGTGAGATAATCGTGATTTTGAGCATGCTTTAGTTATTCTATTCTCCCCTTAAAAGTGTTGGTGACATTCTGTATATTTCTGTAATAACAGAAGTCACCCGATATAGGTTCTCTAAAGGTCCTGTTTTACATAAGACCAGCCTTACAAGCCCTGGACTGAGAAACTCTACTGCACTCAAGGAGAAAACCAGAAAACCTGCATCCATCCATCATCACTCAGGTGTTACAAATTTCCTCTTTAGTTTCTGTTCATTTCATTTCTGAAAACAGGATCCACCGCTCAGGGTCAGGTGACTGTTTACTTCAAGTGAATTTAAGCAGATGAACTGGAAAAGTTACTTTTTAAAAGTTTGGCCATTTGCTCAAACACATAAACTTTAACTCATTATAGGATTCTGTCATTTACACACACACACACACACACAGAGCAGGAACCATAAGTTTAACAAACGAAAGACACACTACAACAACACATCGTACACAAAGACATACCAAAACAAAAAGACTTTGGTGGCCATTAAATTCATGCAAGACTGTTATACAAACCAGCAAATTACATTATTTAGTTATAGAATTGTTCCCAATTACTGTGGCATTATCTTCGTTTCTACCTGTCAATTAATACCAAATATAAACCAGCACCAACTTTGAAGCAGATCTTATAACTGTTGCTTAGAACGACATCATTTCTCATTTAAAAAAATTATACAACTTGATCCCATTAACATGATAAGAAAAAGTAGATCTGACATACATCAATCAACCAAAACATTAAAACCAACATTTCTCCCACATCCACTACAAGAACAGACTGTTCACTTACTATTAATCCCAGATCTTAACATGCGCTACTTTGACCAGATAATTAACATTGTTTGTTATTCGGTCGGTGTCTGGGCTGAATGTTTTACGTTCTTTTTAATGAACCATGAACATGTCAGTTAAGCTTTGAGACCTTCACATTCTTTACACTCAGCAAATAAAGAGAACTTTGACTCTGTTTTGTATTTTATTTACAGACGAACCTTGGTTTTACAGACATTATAACCCATCACGTCTCTGAATGCACTTCATCTTAAAGCTTTCAGTCCCATTTGGAGGTTTTTCTGCGCATGTATCTCTCTCCTTCACTGTCGATGGCTTCGTACAGCTGCTCTTGGTTCTCCTTGACGGCGTGCAGGTACCCCAGATACCCCACGCACAGGGTGATCGTGACCAGCCCGAAGGCCATCACTGGCTTGTTCTGTACACAGAGAGACGAGATGTAATTACGTTATCTGTAAGCACCTCATCCTGGGAAATGGTTCAGATAACGAATATTCAGCTAACAGATGTGTCTATTCATTCAATCCTATGCAGTAATCCCTACCCGGTTCCTATATATCCTTAACAACAACTACTTTTTTACCCAGCAGCACTGGAGTAGAGGATTAGGGCATTAATATACCTCATACATCATATCATGCAGACACAGGTCAAGGTCTTCATTTCAGGCTCAGAGAAAACGTGATCTAAAGGTACCCTGGGATGTGGTTGCACATTTCAGACAGCATTATCTGTGGTTTATTTAACGTAACTTTAGCATCAATGGATAATTGTGACATTTAACCCATCTTGTTGAACTTGTTGAAACTGAGAAGGTTGCAGTAACTCGAATAACCACTCAACAGTGACCAGAAGAGCTTTTTTAAAACACATCCAGCATCGAAGCGGAGGAGTATTTAACTGAAATCAGGGATTAAGGTGGGCACAGGGTCACTATAATAAATGAACGTGTGCAGTTACACCACAGTCCAGTAGGTGGCGACAAAGCAGCTTCTAAAGCCACGTCAACTCTAAAAGGCGCGTTTGCATTATTCACACCAAACCTAGCTGATATAAACCAAGCCTAATTTACTCGTTTTAAATTTAAATTAAGTTTGTCATTTACGTAAGCAGTTTCACTTACGGGTTTAATGAAAAGTTCCGGATTGACCACGCGGAACAGTGACGTAGTTCTCACGCCCCTCAATCCGGGTCCTTCTCTGTCCTTCTCTGGAGAGGACATGACGGTTCTCCTAAAATCACGATTTTCTCACAGAATAAACTAAGATTTATATCTTTCAACGCAACGGACCTATTCTGAATATAGGTCACATAACATTAAATTGATTAGAATGACTTTAATAAAACAGACGCACTTATAAAGCGCAGGGAAAACAACGTGATTCTTTCATCTGTATTGTCACTCCGCCATCTTGTTGTCGCCTGAGAGGAAGAGATGCCAGATTGTAGCTATTAAAGCATTTTTAATCACCACGTAAAACTCGTAAACCATCTGAAAATGACCGATATTAATCACTAGATAATTAATAATATTTATTTAGTGGATAAGGTATGAATTATAAAAGCATACATTTAGAATTTACGTATAAATCAAATCCTTGAGTCATATCGTCAGTAACAACGCTGTGATTAAGATTTACTCGAACGCTCCTTCAATAAAGGCGATTTAAGATACTGTACAAGTTTTAACTAAGTTAAACTATTATACACAGAGTACACTAAATAGTTTAAAACGACCATCAGGTCACATAATCGTAAAGGATTTATTCAGATCTGGCAACCATGCAGTGTAACCCTGAGGCAAACTAAAACGATCCGTTAGTATACAAATAATGCATAACATAATTGTTTGTTATTAAATATCAATTTCTGAATATCAAAAATATATAACACTACAAAAGAATAGCGGGTTTAAAATAAATATAAATCAATAAAATTAGAGCCAAAGTTCTCACAAACAACCTGACGGTTTTAATAGTGATAAACGGCACTTGGGACTTTTCCTTTCGAAATGTCGATTCTGATACAGGGACTTTCAGATTTGTTAATAATTTAGGTGTTCGTTTGATTTACTTATTAATTCATAGTGAGAAGTGATGTCTCCCTATAGTTTTGTAAGGTTAGGACAGGTAAACCTGGTGTTGTTCACTCACCTGTACCATTGACATGCTTGACGATTTGGTTGAGGAACTTGCTCAGATTACAGATACAGAAGTATTTTGTATGCAAATATTACAGAAGTGCAGCAGTTTCCTATATTTAAATCACAACTGTTTCTGTCATATTAGAGGACCTTTTCCATAGAACTTCTGTCTTTCTTATGCTGAGGAGATAGAGGCAGCAAACAGAGGCTCAATGGGTACAGCTCTGGTTTGTATTCTGCCTTTTGCAAGGTGAACTCTGTTGGTTACAGGGTTGGGTTTTGGTTCATTGGCACCATAATGCCCAGCTCTGGGTTCAGGTAGTTGCACTCTGTCAGTGGAGGTCAACAGAAAGAGGCCAGACTGGTTTGTGCTGCTCAGAAAAGCATCTTAGATCAACAAATGTCAGCCTTTGAGGTTGATGTGCTACAACAGGAAGGCCCTACCCAGTATTAGTGTTCCTAATAATGCCCTCCATGAGAGTATGAGTAACATTATCATTAAAATAATAACCTCATTATATGATATACCATATTACAACATACTGTGTTCTCTACAAGCCCACCACTGTGGTGACCTGGATTCGAGTCCAATTAGTGCCACGTACAGGTACAGTTAGCTGCGCCTGAAGGAAAGGAGGCCAGAAGGTGAATCATTCTGGGGTGGATTAAATACACTCTCGAAATTTTCGCTCCGTATAAATGTCATTACTGAAACTCATGTAAAGATAAATATTATTGTTATTATTTTTTATTAACAAATATCTTGATATATATATATATATACATACATTTTGTAGTGTAGCCAGTGCATTAGAGCATTTAAAGGAGAAACCTGAACTTGCTGATCATTAACAAAATATAATCATGTGACACCTCTAAATAAATACTGTATACAGGTCCTGTCAGTCACATCCACATCTGATCCGTTAAGTTTATATAAAAACAACATTTGAAAAAAAAGTTTAAGCTGCCCAAGCACCTGATCATCAAGCGTAAATTAAAAACTTAAACCAGTTTTCATCACATTACATTTAATCATTCTACACATTACACAATTTTTTACTCTTGGCCACTTTTAGACAAGCAGCTGGATGGGAATGAAGCTTGCACAGGTGGATCACCTTACCCAGCATGTTTACTGTAACCAGACAGGTGAGCTACTCCCATAGCAACCACAAAGGTACCACAGGGCAACACACGACACCTCCGGCAAGTGTATTTGACATTCAAAGCAACGCAGGATGTGACACAGGTGCAGCTTGTCGTCTCTTCGCCCTTCTTCATACGATAAACTGGATTAAAAACAACTGCAGGTAAATCTATTCAACATACTCCTGTTGATTTTTGTGGCTAATATCTAACAATAATTATAATTATGAATTTATATCAACCTTTCACAGACGTTTTGGCACCTCTGGCAGGACTAAACTTACATAAATGACACATTTTAAGAAATATGGCATGTGGCACCTAGTTTAGGATCTATAGTTTCTTCACAAAGCCTCAGAATGTGTCTGGCATAAATGCTGATGTAGTGTAACGTGTTTTTATTTACAGAATGAACAAAAGACTTAGGCTGTTTTTACCAGGGTTGGGCAAACGTCTGCATAAGATGGTATGATAACATCAAAGTGAAAATGAATGTATGGCTGCTCTTTTAGAACCAGTCAGACAGTTTAAAACCTGTTTCTTTGGAACTGAGAACAAAAACCTCTGGAATGTATTAACCTCAAGCCAAGCCAAATCTATTTACAGTGGGGCAAAAAAGTATTTAGTCAGTCACTGATTGTGCAAGTTCTCCGACTAAGATAAGAGACGTCTGTAATTTTCATCATAGCTACACTTCAACTTTGACAGACAAAATGAGAAAATAAAAAATCCAGGAAATGACTTTGTAGGGTTTTAAAAGAATTTAATTCTAAATCATGGTGGAAAATAAGTATTTGGTCAATAAATTTGGTTCAACTCAATACTTTGTAGCATAACCTTTGTTGGCAATGACAGAGGTAAAACGTTTCCTGTAAGTCTTCACCAGGTTGGCACACACTGTAGCTGGTATTTTGGCCCATTCCTCCATGCAGATCTCCTCTAGAGCAGTGATGTTTTGGGGCAACACGGACTTTCAACTCCCTCCACACATTTTCTATGGGGCTGAGGTCTGGAGACTGGCTAGGCCACTCCAGGAGCTTGAAATGCTTTTTACGGAGCCACTCCTTCTCCTTCGTTGCCCGAGCGGTGTGTTTTGGGATCATTGTCATGCGGAAGCCAGCCAAAACGTTCCATCCATCTTCAATTGCACTCACTGATGGAAGGAGGTTTTTGGCTTAAAATCTCACGATACATGTCCCCGTTCATTCTTTCCCCATTCTTCCCCTTAACACGGCTCAGTCGTCCTGTCCCCTCTGCAGAAACACAGCCCCAAAGCATATGTTTTCCTTTCCACCCCCATGCTCACAGTAGGTATGGCGTTCAACTCAGGTATTCTTCTTCCTCCAAACCTGCGAGTGAGTTTTTATACCAAAAAGTTTTATTTAGTTTCATCTGAACCACATGATATTCTCCCATCCTCTTCTGGGATCATCCATATGCCTCTCGGCAAACTTTCCAGACGGCTGGACATGTACTGGCTTAAGCAGGGGGGCACGCCTGGCACTGCAGGATCTGAGTCCCTCTCGGCGTAGTGTGTTACTGATGGTAGCCTTTGTTACTTTGGTCCCAGCTCTCTGCAGGTCATTCATCAGGTCCCTCCGTGTAGTTCTGGGATTTTATGCTCACCGTTCTCATGATCATTTTGACCCCACTGGATGAGATCTTGCGTGGAACCTCAGATCGAGAGAGATTATCAATGGTTTTGTATGGCTTCCATTTTCTTACAATTGCTCCCACAGTTGATTTATTCACACCAACCTGCTTGCCTATTGTAGATTCACTCTTCCGAGCCTGCTGCAGGTCCACAATTTTCTTCCTGGTGTCCTTCAACAGCTCTTTGGTCTTGGCCATGGTTGAGTTTGGAGTCTGACTGTTTGAGGCTGTGGACATGTGTCTTTTATACAGATAATGAGGTCAAACAGGTGCCATTAATACAGGTAACGAGTGGAGGACAGAAGAGCTTCTTAAAGAAGAAGTTACAGGTCTGTGGGAGCCAGAAATCTTGCTTGTTTGTGGGTGACCAAATACTTATTTTCCACCATGATTTACAATTAAATTCTTTAAAAATCCTACAATGTGATTTCCTGGATTTTTTTTCTCATTTTGTCTCTCATAGTTGAAGTGTAGCTATGATGAAAATTACAGACCTCTCTCATCTTTATAAGTAGAAGAATTTTAACAATCAGTGACCGACTTAATACCCCACTGTAGAACCGCCTCAGAGCAGATTTATCAATATCTAGATCCACAGCCCTAATTGAGAAAGCCTAGGGCGACAGTGAGAAGGAAAATCCATAAATGTGATAAAGAATAAACCTTGGGAGGAACAAGACTCAAAAAGGGACCTGAATGTAGACTGGCATCCTGGATGTTATATGTAACAATTAAGCTAAGATACCTAATTAATATGTTTATAGTAACAGTTTAAATGAACAGAAGCTAAATATAAAAATCTAAAGAGAGAGAGAGCATATTCAAAGCAAATATAATAAATAAAATCTAACAATATATAGATTATAATACATTACAGAGAATGCAATATTATAAAGAGCTTGTGTCCTCAGCAGGTACGTTTTGGTAGCATGGCATGATCAGTCAACAGGGGGGCACGATTGCCCTCTGATGTGGTCTGTGTAACAGTACAAGGACTGGAACTGATGACGGAAGAACAGCTTATTGTTTGAGGACTGGAACTGGTACTGAAAAAAAAAAACATCTCAGAGAGTAAACGGAATATTTAATTAGTGGTGTTAAGAACACAGAGTCTATAACAGAACACATTTGTGCAAGAAAAACTCAAAGGAAGGGAGAATCCCCTGGTGAGGCAAACACAGACAGACAAGGCCCAGGATGGGACCAGAGGGCCAGACTCTCTGGTCAGCCATGATCATGCACACTTCACCAGAGGTGGGATATGAACCAGAGAAGCTCATCTATGGCTGTGTTCCAGCTCACCAGGAGCTTCCACTTTCAGAGTTTGGGACTTCCTCAGGTCAAGGCAGCTGGGTCAGTAGTGTGCACCTGACCAGGGGTGCCCCCATATGACTTTATCATTATGACTGATTATATTCAATTATTTTATAATGTACTTTTTAACCATTTGGTGTGAAAGTCAAGCTCCTGAAGTAATAGGCATCTTTATGTTCTATTAAATGTTTCAGTCATTCTTGTTCTTATTTTTCCAATTAGAATACAGTAGTGATATTCATTTACTGTTTCTGAACCGATTTTTGAACTGCAGATTATTAGGAATGTAGATTTTTATTTATAATGACATCAAAAGCACTTGGGTGGCTCTGTAGCACAAAAAGCACAAGTACATGTCTTTATCATAGCAGCATTTCTATTAAGTAAATGATCTATTCCAATGTTTTTCTTGCAGAGATGAACTGGGCGTTTTTGGAGAGCATCCTGAGCGGGGTGAACAAGTACTCCACGTCCATCGGGAGGATCTGGCTCTCCGTGCTCTTCATCTTCCGCATCCTGGTCTTTGTGGCCGCGGCCGAAAACGTCTGGAAGGACGAGTCGAAGGATTTCGTCTGCAACACGAAGCAGCCTGGCTGTGACAACGTCTGCTTCGACAAGTTCTTCCCAGTGTCGCACGCCCGCCTGTGGGCACTGCAGCTCATCATGGTGTCGACGCCGTCGCTCCTCGTGGCGCTGCATGTGGCCTACCGCGAGCACCGGGAGAAGAAACACGGCAAGAAGCTGTACATGGACAAAGGCCAGATTGACGGCGGCCTGCTCTGCACCTACCTGCTCAGTCTGATCCTCAAAACGGCCTTTGAGGTCGGAACCATTCTCATCTTCTACTTCCTCTATAAAGGGTTCGCCATGCCTAGGATGTACCAGTGCAAGGAGGATCCCTGTCCCAACGTCGTCGACTGCTACATCTCCAAGGCCACGGAGAAAACCATCTTCCTCTACATCATGGGCTGCACGTCCATCCTCTGCATCGCCCTGAACGTCGTCGAGATGTTCTACATCCTGTACAAGCAGTGCTGGAAGTGCTTCAGTAAGAGATATGTCTCCGTAGACGAAGCGAAGCGCCCGTGTCGATGCCACAGCCATTCCAGGATCACGGTCAAGTCTGCAGGCAACGAGGAAGGGGTTCGGTCCCAGCATCCACAGGCTGACAAGGGACCAGTAGCTTGATTATCTTTATTAATAATTACAATTATTTAATTAATAAACTATTAAAAATGAGGAACTAAATTGTTACAAAACGTGCACAAGATGGCACAGCTGCACTCGCAAACTTTTTTTTTTTTAAAGCTGTTACCAGTCATGAAGTTTCTCCACCCGCTCACACTCATCCTGAAGGTTTTTAGGTGGCGCCGTGCCTGCGAAATACAAACTCAGCAATGACTCACCTATATGCCTCAGGTGAAATTCCGACTTCCTGTTCTGTTCTTTTGTTAGCGCACCTCCATTTTGCTAGGCCATAAAGCCACGGTGCAAATGACGGGAACCGAAACTGGAGCTGTGCTTAATTTCATGAACTATGAGCCCGCAGGATGACGCCACCTCATTCTGGTTAAAAATAGAACGAGGACTGAAGCAGTTTGTTACGGACCACACCCTAAGCACTTATTATTATTATAACTCATGCACGGAATACCCTCCACAAGGGGGCACCAGTAGCAACGTCAGACCTGTTAATTGTGTTAAATGCTTTATAAATCGTTTGAACACAACCAATGTTCAGTTGTTGCGTAGGTCAAGGGTTATACTGTATCATATAACCAACAAAAAACAAGCACCAGACTCACCTTTGTACATTCCAAAGACGTTCTAGGTCAGTTGGTGTCTCTAAAGTGCCCGGTGTGTGTAAGTGAGTCTATGTCCCAAGTAATCCCAAAAACTCTCCTCAAACCCTGACTGGATGAAGCGAGCGTGTGACGTTGGCATAGATTTTACTCGTCCCCTTTGTACCGGTTTACCCCATTCAGGGTCACAAGGGTCCAACAGCCTATCCTGGAATTTACTGGACGCATCTGGCCTGGAAGGACTCCTGCTATGCCACCCTGCTCTGTCCTGATTAATCTTTTATTTTTGGTTTTACAACTTCAGGCGCAAAATCAGGAGCAGAAAACGTGGCTCGAGATCCTTTAGGACCCGTTTATCCTTAAGATTTATTGTTGTTATTCCCTGATTACATTTAAATGCAACATCAGGCTCAAAAGGGCCTATATACTGTAAATAAAGGTACAGAACTGAAGCGTAAATAAAACATTGCTGTTACAGGTGTACAGTCATGGTATGTTTTTTGTTTATAATTATGAAGGTTGTTTTATAAATATGTTACGTTTTTTGTTTATAATTTAACGCTGCTAAAACTGAACTTAAAACCTCAGAAACGTGGGCAGGACTGGGTAAGTACAAGTAAAACCACTGATCTACATTAGCCTGCACCTACCATACCCGCTTAATCCAGGGTCCTGACGAATGGTGGATGCCACGCCCATCGCTGTCACCTGACCCAGGTTTGCGCTTGTGGATGATGTTGGACATTTCCACAGACGTGTAACATCGGCCATGACGCATTAAAGCTGCTCTGGTGGACCAAAAAACAAACTAAGACACTTTTGCTTTCAGACCCAAAACCTTTACTCTTTTGTGTATTTGTCTTTTCCCCGTTTTTAGCCCGTTTTTAGGTGAATTTGGCACCATCTAGTGGTGAAATATTCAAACTGCATGTTCTACACGACATACGGGAACATCTACACAAACATAAAACACGTTTCTACCTTTAATGGCGCCTCTTACAAACCTTAAATTCATGCCGTAGAGTTAAATATTCACACACCTTCAACTTTTGAAATTATGATGACTATATGGTTTGTAACTAAATGTTTTAAATGAGAGGAAAAAAATACAAGCATTTGCACAAGTCACTCTTTTGTTTGGAGATATGTAAAGAGAAACCTGTTTGCAGTATGACTGCTATAGGCTGCCGTTTGTTATCCATTTGCATTTTTATTATTTCTAAAGTCCATGCTAATAGAAAAAACCTTGTTAAATTAATCTATGTCCCTTTGTCAATTGTGTAAGATGCATAGGGGTGTAACGATATACTCTGTTCATGTTCGATTTTCTCACGATTATCGATTTTACAGCCATTAAAATACAGCAGTTTTTATTTAAGTGTAAACAATGCAAAAACGATGCACAATTTATTGTACAAGTTTTCAAACAAAAAGAATTTTAATCCCCTGCACTTAAAAATGGCTAGAAACAGTGGTTAAACAAAACGCTGTATTGTAGCTTCACTATCTCTTAAGTAACGGAGTGAAAACGGCCATTTTTTTTACTTTTGAAAAATAACAAAAATACCATTTTTTGCATAAAAAGAAAGAGTATTAAATAATGCTACCGCGACAAAATGCGCCACTGTAAGGGTTTCACCAAATTTAAAGAGCCAAGTGCTTTGTCTAACACAAAATCAAAGTAAACAAACAAGCTCACAGAGAACAGAGGGAGCATGACGTACAATTGCACCCTCTGGTGTTAAAAAAATGAATTTGCATTACATGGCAAAATAAATTTTCCAACACAATGCATCACAGTATATAGTTACACCCCATATATTCTAAAAGTCTTAATACAAAACAAAATCAAGACTATAATCGGTAAAAGTGTAACGACATATAGCGCTCACAGTTCCATCCGTGATACCGAGTTGATGATTAAATAACATTGTTTTAAGTTCTGAAATCTAAACAATGCAAAACACTTTCTTGAATGTTTTTGAACAAGAAACGTTAGTATTCCTGCAATTAAAATAAATGACTAGAAAGGGTTTTAAATTGGGAATAAAACTCCTTTTTTTAATTCTTGAAGAATAACGATTCATAATAACGTACTTTTCTTGAACAATCTCTACGACGCACATCGTGACATCTTCGCAATAGTGATTAGTGGAATTCCAGTCTCAGTGAGAATCCTTTCAGACTAATTTTTCTTTACAAGAAAAGTACATCATTTTGAATTATTATTCTGAAATAAAGGAACGCTTTCACTCGGCTACTGAAGATGTGAAACAACAACAGAGCATTTTGTTTACAGTTTTAAAATCCATTTCTAGTGATTTCTTTTAAACGCACTGGACTTAAGTTTTTTGTTAAAACTCTTATACAAAAAAAGTGAATCGTTTTGCCGTGCTTACACTTCAAAAATAAGAAAGGAATGACTTCTTGCTATTATAAAATCAATAATTGTGAGAAAATAGAATCATGAACTCGGTATCGTGAGTAAATTGTATCATTACACCCCATTATAATATAAAAACCTTAAAGGAAAGAAAAAAAAAAAAAAAAAAACTCAACAAAAATCAAGACCATGATCAGTAGGGGTGTAACGATGGTCTGCTCATGATTCCATCCACGATACCGAGTTCACAATTTAATTTTCAATTTAGTCTAAACAATGCAAAACAACACACATTTGTTGAATACGTGACTAAAAACGGCTTTAAATTGTAACTTTTCTTGTATACAAATTTAAACACAAATCTTTAGGATGCTTGGAAGATTTTAATGGGTATGGGGGCATGATGTAGGATTGCGCCCTCTGGTGTATAAAAAAGTAACTGCATTCTCAGTGAGAGTCTTTCGTTACATCCTTCATGTTTGTCTTCCAAAATTATACAGGAACGTTTCCACTCTTATTTAAGAAATTACGCATTTTGTTTACAATTTTGAAAATGCGTTTCTAGTCATTTCTTTTAACCGCACTGGACTAACCTTGTACCCAAAAAAACAAACAAACAAAAAACCTGCAGAAATAAAAGGGGACATCTTTTTCCAAATGTAAAATCACTAACTGTGAGAAAATCAAAAATCTTGAGTATCGCCACAGCCCTAATTTTTCTTTTCCTTACTATAACTTTGATAAAAGATTGTTTCTGTCGTATCACCCAGCCCTAGCGTCTCCCCCTGACTTTTATCAACAAAAAAGAGCAAATAAAGGCGAGGCAAACGGAGGTACAAAATGCAAGCTGTAATAAATTGGTCTCGTTTTGAGAGTACAGACTGCTGGTGGCAGTAAATTCATCCAGAACATCATCGGTATGTGCACACAGATACACGACATCAGAGACGACTTCGGGAAAATCGATAACGCGAGCGGAACACGACTAAAACAGTTTTTACCATCTACAGGTTACCACTGCACTACGGGATCGGATCGCTTACGTTACCGTACGTTCTCGGCTTTGACAGATCGGTCCGGTCGGCGTGTGCTGGGTGCGGCATGCTTCAGAGGTATATCGGGATCAGCTGTTTTTAGTTTCTCGACTACGAAATGAGTTTAAATACACGACAGCCTTCGGGTTCACATTTAAAACATCCAAAAACGGTTCATCTCCGCCTTCGGGGCTACGCCTTGACATGGGCTCCGCCCCCTTTCCGGATGACCACGGCAGGGCGCATGTCGTGGAGCTGCTTGAGCAGGAGTTCGAAGACGTTCGAGAGGCCTCGGTGCACCTCGAAGGTCACGTTGCCGAGCGAGGTCAGCTTCTGCGGGTTCTTGAACTCAACCAGTTTCATGGCGTCGCCCGTGTGGATCTCGGGATTGATCCGGCTGCACACGACGGTGGCCGTCTTCAGCTGGACGTTCGGGAGCCTCTTGCGCGGGACCGCGTCCGGCCCAACGGGCGCCGCCTTCCTCTTCTCGGGGGACTTGCTCGATTCCTCCAGGAACTTCAAAAAGGACACCTCGAATCCGAGCGGCTTGAAGGAGGACAGCTCCGGGGCCTGTTCCTGCGGGAGCGTGGCGCAGGATGAGGTGGAGTCCGAATTCAGGTCGGCGTAGTTCACGGAGTAACTCTGCGTCGCCCGTAACCGGGTCACTCGGTGGCGTACGAACGGTCTGTCGCGCCCTCGCTCCCCTTTGCGCGGCCGTCCTTTCTTTCGCTTGAACACCACGGAGGCGCCAGAGCTCTCAGTGGACAGCTTGGCGTCCGAAACATCCACTTCCGTGTCCTCGGTGCTCTCCTTGTCCGAGGTCGGCTTGGAGAACTCCGACTCACTCAGGGCGGCGTCCTCGTTTTCGTTCTCGTCCTCCTCGATTGAGCTCTCGCCTGATTTGTCCGTGTCGTCACTTCGGGACACAATGCGCTTGTATTTGGAACGAGGCATTTTCTTGCAGAAGATGTAGTTGCTTCGTTGCTCCTCCAAATCCTGTTTCGGGAGACCGTGCTGGACGTAGTGCTTCATCAGGTGCCGCTCAGACCCCGTCACGGTCTCGCAGCCTTTGATCATGCAAGGGTACTGCAAGGGGATCTTCTTGGTGCACATGGCGGACGCCTCCTCCTTCGTTTTCAGAATGGGCTTCCCGTATTTCGTCCAGTGGTTTTTCTGTTCCTTCTTCTTCTTCTCGCTCGGTTTCGGCACGGATTTCTTTTGGACCTCTCGGTTTTCCTTCTCGAAGCAGACGTCGCTCTTCGGAGGGCGGCCCAGCCGGACACCATTGGCGCTGCGCCCCGCGTTCATGAGCTGCAGCTTGTAGAGTTCCTGGTGCTTCCTCATGATGTGGCGTAGCAGATTAGAACGCGTCGAATACCCCAACTCGCACCCTTCAACCACGCACCGGAACACCCCGTCCACCGCCTCGACCTTGGCCACTTTTTTCTCCTTGTGATCGCTCTCCACGTGGCTGATATACTTCCAGATGGCACCGAAGGTGGCCCCGCAGTCTGGCTGGTCACACGGGAAGCGTCCCAGGTTCAAACCGGAGATCATGGCCCCGGCCCGGTCCAGGCTGAGCCGGTGCAGCTGGACGTAATGCTGTAGAAGGTCGGTGACGGTCTGGAACACCCGGGAGCAGTCCTTGACCTGGCACAGGAACTCTGTCACCTCGGCGTCCTCTGCGTCACACATTTCCTGCTCGTCGTCCGTATCGTCCCGGTCCTCGTCCAGCTGGTGGTCATCATCGTCGGGCTCGAATTTGGGAAGGGACGACTGATGGACCGCTTTGTAGTGCAGGATCAAGTTGTGCTGGATTGTAAAGGCGGCCACACAGCCCTGATGGACGCACCGATACGGCCGGTAAGGGCTGAACGCCGGTTCCTCAGATTCGCCCTTTTTCTCTTTAGGCTTCCTGATTAGCTCTTTCGCTCTCGCCAATTTTGGTCTGCCAAGTTTCGGCTTCTTGTCCGGACTCAACCGGCCCGGATCTTGAGCGACGCATGGCGTCTTGATAATTCCGTACGAGGCCGGATTAGGGCCGAGGGGTATCGGGACGAACTCGTTGGGGCCATGCTGGTCTGCGCTTGAGGTACGGACCACAGGGGGTACAGGCTTAATAACCGAAGGCGGCATCGCAGCCTGATTTTGAGGTAACGCTTGCTTAGTATTCAAAACACTGGAACCAATAAGCGCTGGAACGTTGGGTCCCGTCTTTAACAGCGAACTTTCAGAAAGACAAGGGCTCCGATCTCCGTCGAGCGATTTCCTGTTGTAGTGTCGGGTGATGCCCATCTTCCTGATCTGCTCGAGCGAGTAGTTATGGCTCGTCTGGTAATGGGTCCGAAGATTTGAGTTGCGCGTGAAGGTCTTGGGGCAGAGCTGGCAGGTAAACGGGGCGAGGTTAAACTGTTCCTTGCGGAGCTGATTCAGCATGTCATCTGTGTAGTTGTGCTGCTTGATCAGGTGCTTAAACAGAGCGTCCTTGGTCATGGCTCGGTAACCGCATCCGTCGCTGTCGCAGCAGTAGCCTCTCGCCCCGGGAAAGAAGTCCGGGGTCTTGCAGATGTTCTCTGGAGGATCGGGAGCCTCTTGCTTGTCCACGATGTCCCGGTCAAGGTCTAAACGTTCGAGCGCTTTCTCCAGATTGGTCATTTCGTCGTCTTTTTGTATCGGCACGCTCGTGTCGTTTGGAGCCACCACGAAATGTTCGGAAGGCTCGGAGTCACTCCGCACGCTCGTTTGGGGGTTCTTCCGGATCACGTGCGCCGTCTGCTGACCCTGAGGCGCACCCGCGGTCGGGCTCGAGGCAGCAGAGCTTTGCGAATTGGAGCTGCCGCCCCCTTGAAGAGACGGGTTTCTTTTCTGGAAGTCACCCGCCAAGATCTGCTCGCGGAGCTTCTCCTTGACGCTCTTTTCCGAAACCAGGTTTTGCGCCAAGCTTGCCATGGCGGCGAGAAGCCCCTCATTGGACAACCCGCTAGCGTTCGCCACGGGAGCCTTCTCCTTTTCTTTGACCTCGTTCATTTTGTTTAGTGTTTTGGCCTGGAGGATCCTGCCGGCATGATCGTTAAAGGCTGGAACCTCGTTGAAAGTTCGGGAGGGGCAATCGTCATCGAGCAAGCGAGACAGGAGCGGTTCTGAGTGACCGCTGTCAATAATCAAGGGGTTACAAGGCAGGGCGTAGCTAACGCTAACTGGGTCGCTCTTTTCTAATTTGATATTGGCCGTGTGCTGGATGACGCTGCTCTGTCCGTCGTGGAGGTACGTTCCGGACGATTCGGCAGCGAACGTGGGTTCGTGAGGTGGATTTGGCACACTTTGCTCCAGGCTCTCACCGGTCCGCTTGCCGCCGTTGCCGTACGCGGAGTTGTTGGTGTGCAAAAAAGTCACGTTCGGGAACAATTTTGGGTCGAGCGGACCCTTGTTCACAGACGGCCAAATCTGGGTGGGGTCCACCTGTGCTGGCGAGGTCTGCGGCGTGTCCGATGGGTGGGGGGAGTTCAGGAGCTCCAGAAACGACGTGGGCAGGTCAGCGCTCAGGACCGTTTCATCATAAGGTTTGCAGATGGCACGCTTAGAGAGGTGCCCGCCGAGAGATTTGGGGCTCTGGAACTCCCTGAAACAGCGGCAGCAGATGAACTTGCCGTCCCTGATGATGGCGGGCCACTTCGTCCGGTTGCTCCGCTTGCGCTTTTTCAAGGTACCGTCCTGAGTGGGAGCCACGCTGTCCTCTTTGTTCGGCCCGGGAGGTGAACCGGTCTGCCGGGGAGGCGGGGAAACCAAAGTTGGGTCCTGTTCTAGTTTGACGACGCACTCTGTGTGCTTGACCACGGGTACGGTGTTGGTCTTCGGTTGAATGTAAGGAGACGCCGGTTTTGATATAGGTGATTTGTTCATTTGAGGAAGGTCCGTTTGAGGTGGCATAAACTGGCATGAGGGGGTATTTTGATGCGCATGATAGGCCATGCCCCCGTGATGGGCAGTGGGAATTTGGGGTTGAGAAGGAATGTCCATTTGGGGGGAGGAATCCACGCTCGAGCGGTAGGTCTGCTGAAGCGGGGCGTTCATCGAGACTGGGTGCCAGGAAGGGTGGGGCGCTACAGGAGACTGATTTGTAGTGTTTCTGAGCTGCGAGAGCACGATGGGGTCCAGTATGTTCTCCATTTGACTGGGGAAGCCTTGGCCCGTAGAAGCGACCGTGTGGGGCGACATGTTAGGGTAGCGAGTGGGACACATCAGGTTTTGCACGGGTGTGGCCGGAGACCTTTGGATCACAGGATTCTGCAAGGGCGCGGCCGACTGGGTCTTCCCATTCATGGGCATAGGTCTTCCCATGATGGGCTGGACCTTGTTGTTCCGTTTTGCCAGTTTCCACTGGGTGTAGAACTCGCAGTGGGCCGCTTTCATGTGCTTCGTTAGGCTCCGGTAATTGCTGTAGTCCCTCGAACAGGTTTCGTACGCGCACCTGTAGCGCTCCTTATCCTCCGCGTTTGGTTGAGACGACTGAACCGGCAACGGCACGATCTCGGGAACAGGTCTATTGGTGGGAAACGTCGCGATCTGTGGAGGAAGCCTCTGAGACACCGGCATCGCCGTAAGCCCGTTCCGAGCAGGCTGCGTCAAGGGTGGGTACGGAATTTGGTATGGCACTTGTACTTGCACCTGGGCCATGGGGTTCGGGTCGTAGGGCCCGTACTCGACGCTCTCGTTTCCAAACAGACTCTGGGCATGACTCTGCGAGACGGCAGTCTGCATCTGGGCTTGCAAAACGTCTCCCGACGGAACCGGCTGCAAGTCCTCGAGGATGCTCTGATAACATGGCGGCGCCGGCGCCTGGCACGGTGGTGCGAGCATCGGGTCGTTCATTAGCTCGTCCAGCAAGGACTCTTCCGCCCTGGGTTCGCTCAGGTCAGGCATAGGAGGTGCAGGAGAAGGAGGAGGAGGAGTCATTGGGGGTTGGATCACCTGGTCCATGCCTTGGATCATAGCTAGCTCCGGATCATCCGGTTCCTGTTTCAAGGTCCCAAAATCAAATTTTGGCGTGGAACCAGGACAGGCGAGCTCGGTCATCGCTTCAACGTCGCGCTTCGCTTGGATTAAGCCTGGGTCATCACCAGGGACGCGGTTATCCATATCCGAGGGCGCATCCGTAACGGGAACAGGTTCGCTTTTTAAGGTCTGCGTCTCATTTTTAGTGTTATGGCTCTCCTGGTGGGAGTCCAACTGCGACTGGGCGTGAAAGACCATCCCGCAGCCAGAGGCTTTGCAGGTGAAGGTCTTGTAATGCTGCGCCTCGTGGTCGTAGAGCTTGAACGCGGCGCTGAAGATCTTGCCGCAGCCAGGGAACATGCACTTGGCCTTGAAGACCGGGTGGCCCTTGCTGTGCAGCAGGAGCTCGGCGTTGGTGTCGAAGCTGGCCTTGCAGTGCAGCTGGATGCAGGTGTAGGGCTTGGCGCGGCAGTGGACTTGAAGGTGGTCGTTCAGGTGGGTGACGTTGACGAAGTGGCGCCGGCAGTACTGGCACACGATCTTGGTGCTCTGCATTTCCAGAAAGCGCTTCGCCTCGTCCACGTCGCCGTGGTCCTTCACGTGGGCAATCAGGTTACGGAAGTACTTGAACCCCTTCCGGCAGCTCGGGACAGGGCACACGTTCCCTTCTCGCCCGTCACGGTGGACCCCGAACCCTGGCGCGTGGGTACCGTTCGAGATGACATCGGCACCCGTTTTCATCTTCGCCTGACTCTCCTCCAAGACGGGAGCGGCTGTTTTTACGTTCGCCAGCTGCTTGGTGGTTTTCATGGCAGCCAGGCGCTCTTTGCACGCCAGCTTGACGTGGGACGCGACATGCGGGTCCAGGGTGGCCCGGTTTTCAAAGGTCTCTGTGCAAATCGGGCAGGTGTAGAACCCGTCCCTGAAGTGGGTCTGGGCGTGGCGTACGATCCGGTGCCCGAGGAACTCTTTGTCGCACAGGACGCAGTACTGCATGTACGCCTGCCAGTTCCTGAACCTCGCTGACACGAAGCCTTTCTCCCTCAGCTTCTTGACCTCCCGGTTTTTCTGCTTCTGGTCGGCGATCTCGTTGAGCTCGTGCGTAGTGTCCAGAAAGCACTCGAAAACGTCCCTGAACTCGTCCCGAGCCAGGCCCGGGGCGTCCGCCAGGCGGTCGTCGTTCAACTCGTCGATGGAGGACACGATCGACGCCTCTTCGCCCATGAGGCCCAAGCAGTGCCGCTTTAGCGTCTTCCAGTCCCAGAACTCGGGGTCGAAAGGCCACTGCGTCTTGAACACGAGGAGGAGCTCGCAGCGTAAGGAGTTCGGTATCGGGGCGCTCTCCTCCTCCAGCTTCTGGTCCGGCTCGTTGTACAGCGTCTCCACCGCGTAATAGGAGTCCACCGTCGGCTCCAGCAGGAACTCCGTCAGCTGGCAGGCCCGCTTCACTTCTAGGTCATACGACATCAGGCACGAGATGGTCTTGCACACCGTGGCCGTGTTGGCGCCCGTGCAGGACTCCATACGGAGAGCCCGCACGCACATCTCGATGCAGGACGGCAAGCCGGTCTTGTCCAGCTACAAAACACAAAGCAAAAACGTCAGCTGTAAGCGGGATCTGGTTCACATTCAGGCCTTGTTAAAAGGACGCCCACCTCGGACTGGATCACTTTGATGAAGAAGAGCAGGTGGAACACCGTTTTGGCCAGCAACGACATCTTCTGGCATTTCTCCAGAAAGCCCTGCTCCGAGGGCTCCAATCGCTTCAGGAGTTTGCTCCAGAAAAGGGTCAGCTCCCTGTCCGGAGGAGCAGAACAGACTTCATTTTCTCACAGTTATTGACTTTATATTTCATAAAAGACGTTCCCTTTTCCGAAATGCGCACTTTCTTATACAAGTATTTAATTTAAAAAAAGGTTTAAAACGGTAAACAAAAAGCTCTAATGTAGCGTCACTATCAGAGTGAAAACATTTCTTTATTATTTTCGAAGAATAATTAAAAATGTGTACGTCTTCTGCAAAAAAACAAAAGCATTCTTTAGTCCCCTGCAATTAAAAGAAACCGGAAGGATGCTGACTGAGCACAGGATACGAGTCTGTGAGTGTGACTGCACCCTCCAGTGCACGAAAATGGAATTGCATCCGACACTGGTACAATGAAGATCGCAACACCCAAACTAGCCCCGTTTTTACACCCCTAAAGAGGTCTAAGCAGTATCGACAAAAAATTCTCTTGATATTTTCAGGCAAAGTATGGTCTAGTTATCTAAGCATGACTGTACGACGCACTCGATAATTTCAGCTTGCACATAATCCGGTTTACACAACCGTTTGCAACCAATCATCTCTCAGAAACATGACGTAAACTTCAATTTGTAATATTAAATAACCAAATTCTTCATTTTCTGTGTTTGAGTCTCCACAAAGTGTTCGCTGGTTGCCAGATCCCACCAGAGAATCCCCCACTTGGTCTATGTAAATAATCCCAAAAAAAGATAAACCGCTAAGAATAAGCCAACATGGCAACCATGTCTTTAACTGGTATACATGCTATTAGTAATCAGATTACTGCGGTAAAACCCAGCTCTCTTCATCGGATTTCTTTATCTGATTTCCAAATCATGCTACATGACCACCTGAATAATCAGAAATCAGACTATGATCGAATTATTAAGTGCATGTAAACACACTCTCTTAAAACAGCAATAACGATATTATGGTAGGCTTTATATATTTAGGGTTATACATGTTGCACACCCCTAGTTCTGTGTATTAATGCTCTCGGTCATCTGCACACCAAAACTGTACTGCAGGCTTTTTAGGATCTCGTGGTGTTTTTTGGCTCTCACCAGGCGCAGTAAGAGTCCTCCTGAAGGAGCTGCCGACTCAGGAAGCCTGAACACAGAGTAAACGCCCCTCTCTCGTCACCGTCCGCCTCCAGATTACAGATCATCTCCAGAGCGTCCCTGCAGTCCACCTTCAACAACTGCCAGGAGGAAACACCGTTAGTGAGGTGTTACAGTCCTAATTAAAGCCCAATGTCACCAGCAGGGACCCTAATTAAGACCTAACACATACAGACCCTAATTCAGGCCCACTGTGACCATCAGGGATACTAATTAATCCACTGCAACCAATAAGGACCCCAAGAGAGATTCGATGTATCTAATAAGAACCCTAATTAAGCCACTATAACAAACTGAGATCCTAATTAATCCACTGTGACCATCAGGGATACTAATTAAGCCACTATAACCAATAGGGATCCTAATTAATCCACTGTGACCAATAGGAACCCTAATTAAGCCACTACAAAAAAATAGGAACCCAAAGCTAACTGCAAAAAAATAGGAACCCTAATTAAGCCACTATAACCAATAGGGATCCTAATTAATCCACTGTGACCAATAGGAACCCTAATTAAGCCACTAAAAAAAATAGGAACCCTAATTAAGCTACTATAACAAACTGGGATCCTAATTAATCCACTGTGACCAATAGGAACCCTAATTAAGCCACTACAAAAAAATAGGAACCCTAATTAAGCTACTATAACAAACTGGGACCCTAATGAATCCACTGTGACCAATAGAGACCCTAATGAAGCCACTATAACAAACTGGGATAATAAGTAATCCACTGTGACCAATAGGGACCCTAATTAATCCTCTATAACCAACTGGGATCCTAATTAACCCACTGTGACCAATAGAGACCCTAATGAAGCCACTATAACAAACTGGGATCCTAAGTAATCCACTGTGACCAATAGGAACCCTAATTAAGCCACTAAAAAAAACAGGAACCCTAATTAAGCTACTATAACAACCTGGGATCCTAATTAATCCACTGTGACCAACAGGAACCCTAATTAAGCCACTATAACCAACTGGGACCCTAATGAATCCACTGTGACCAATGGGGACCAACCACTGTCCTGAAGGTCAGAACCCTTCTTACTGATCGAAAGGCCGCCTCACCTCGTCCATGAGCGCGTCCTGCGTGGCAAACGAGCACAAACACACGAGGTAGCTCTGCTTGAAGTGAGCGCCGGTGCCCTCGAGCTCGGGGAAGTCGGCACAGGCCTTGGCCAGCAGCGCCGCTTTCTCCACACAGCTCTCTTTGATCAGGTGCTTCACTCGGAGCTGCAGCAGGTCCGGACCCTCCCGCTCCAAAAACTCGCGCACTAGAGAGAATAAAGCGCAGACGGGTCAGCTCAGATGCCAACAGCTCAGCTGGGTGCCCTGAGAGACGATGGGCTCACCGCTGGCCTCCGGCGGCGCCTCGTTCCGGAGCAGGCTCTGCAGCGTGCCATTACTCCACATCCCTCGGTCCTGAACGGCCGCCCAGAGCAGACGCAGCTGAGACACGCCGCGCTCCTGCAGCACCGCATGGACCATCTGCGCATGCGCATACACACACACAGGGAAAATTATTCTGCGGATCCGATTTAACGTAGTGGGACCTTCACACCAATGTGCTACGCTTTTTTTTTTATCCAAACACTCTAAACTCCCTGCTTTTCTTTCTTTAATTTCCCTTCTCTGAACGTGTTGGAGATTTCACCGTGTCGTTTTCACACCATTAACTAAAAAAAACATAGATTAAAGCCTGAGCAAAGATGAGCGCAGGAAGCTTTTTATAGTTTGTGTTTTTATTAGATAAATAATCAGATGCTTCCTTACAGTCCCTGTGAGCTTTATCACCATCATCCTCCAGCCTTTCAGTTCTGTCCCACCAGAGCTTTTCTTTAATATCCATGTTTTTAGAGGCAGCCTGTTGCTCGTCCTATAATCTCTCTTTGAGCTGTTCTGCCCGGCGACCGAGCTCTGATTGGTCAGCCTGATTTTAATGCAGAAATTAGAACAGGCTCCGGTTAAACATACCACAGCGTCTCGGCCCGACAGGTCCAGACTCTGTGTGAAGGACGGGGTTACCAGACAGGTGCTCCGTTTCAAAACTTGACCACTCAGACACATTCATACTGGGCCAATTTAGAGAGACAAATTAACCTAACGCACATCTTTAGAACTTGCAACAAAACCGGAGTTATTGTGTAGAACGATTTAAGGCCATTTTTACAGACCAAAAAAAATGCACGTCAGGTTTTGAAAAACAGCACACGTATATAAACCCCGTCCTTCACACCGAGTCCAAACCTGTCAGGCCGAGACACTGTGGTATGTTTAACCGGAGTCTGTTCTAATTCCTGCGTGGTTAAAATCAGGCTGACCAATCAGAGCTCGGTCACCAGGCAGAACAGCTCAAAGAGAGCTTATAGGACGAGCAACAGGCTGCCTCTAAAACATGGATATTACAGAAAAGCTCTGGTGGGACAGAACTGAAAGGCTGGAGGATGATGGAGATAAAGCTCACAGGGACTGGATGGAAGCATCTGATTATTTATCTAAGAAAAACACCAATTATAAAAAGCTTCCTGCGCTCATCTTCGCTCAGGCTTTTGTTTTTTTAAGTGATGTGAAAAAGACATGCAGAAATCTCCAACACATTAAGAGAAGTGAATTTAAAGGGAACAAGAAGGGAGTTTAAAGAGGGTTTAAATTTTTAAAAACGTTAGTGCACTCGGTGTGAAGGTCTCACTACGTTTAACAATGGAGAATAATTCCAAAAATAACTTTCCCCACTGCACTCTGGTCGCTCGGTTTAACACAGGCTTGGCTTTGCGCTCTCACATAAAAGACAGTAATTTCACTATCCAAATATTTCACTGATTTTAAAGCACCCGTACCCGTACAGAGGACTGGAACTCGTCCCATAACGCATCTGGAACGCCTTCTGTGAGTGAAAGCAGCAACTCCACACAGCTCCTGCATACAAACACACACAGTACAACAAACACACATCAGACTACCAAGATCACACTGAAGAACACGAGTAAACAACGCAAGCTGGGTCTCAGGCTACAGGTTCGGCCAATTAAGTCCTCCGAAGACTTTTGTCCCCAACAAACGTTTTAAAACAAACTGAGGAAAAATTTGGCCGTAACACACAGCAGGAAAGCACGGTTACTAATTATCGATCAGTAATTAATCTATCATTAGAACGAAAAACGGAGTAATCCAGCTTTAAGCGTTAAAACTAAAGTTGCGTTACTCAGTTACTCACAGTGAGAGCCTCTCGAGCACAGCGCCGACGTTCTCGCTCCGCACGGACAGATGGGCCGAGGCTCGGGCGAAACTCAGCAACGCCAGGCGGTAGCTCTCCAGCACGGCCCACGGTTCGTCCTCTGTCCTCCACACGCTCACACACTCCACCAACGTCTGCGCACACACACACACACAACGGGTCCAATCAACCAATCAAGCTCCTGTTACTATGGTTTGCAGATAAACAGAATTAAACCTGTTCCAAAACGAACGCTGATCGGCTGCAGAAGACGTGCCAGAAATCCTCGTTCTGCAGCTCAATCTCCTTATTCTAATCCATAAAGCGTCCAAAAAGCCTCCAACGACGCAAAACCTAACCTAACTTTTATCCGAGCTGCTGAATCACCAGGGCTGGGCGATATGGTAAAGTGCATCACGGTATTTAAAGACATCCTCACGATACACAGGATCACAGATTCTTAACAACTGCGATTCAAATATTACCCCATATTTAGTAAAGTGATTTTAATTCAAAATGTGCTACACTTCATTTAATTAAACGGAATAATCACACTTTATCAGATGCATAAGAAGCACTAATGATATGCACGAAACGCTCAGAAGACACTATCACAAGCCATAAAATATCGTCATCTTTCCCACCCTTATATTCCCTAAATGAAGACAGGAAACGCTTTTTGGAGAAAGGGGCGGGCCTGGTACCGCTCCATCGGGACTCGAACGAGCACCAAAAGCTCATGAGGGATGGGTCACGATATACTGTGATATTGCACTGAAAATATAAGAGCAGCTGAAATACAGAGTCGCCTTAATCCATTACATCCCATAATAATTAAGTCGAGTCAAAACACTACTGCGCCATCTACAGGAGCAGAGATGGTCACTTACACCCCATTCAAAACGTGTTTTGTTTTCTTCACTGATTTTTTTTATTTAAAAATCGATGCAGTAGCCTACAACACGAAAATAGTTCTCGCGAGACATCAACACAGGTGCTTTCGCACCGAAGGAACTCTGATGTGATGCCAGTTGGTAAAACGACTCCAGATCACGCTGTAGCTCCTCCGCAATAAAGCCTGGACTTCAGCACCGGTCCATTTGTCGGTGCTTTTTCCATTTTCAGCTAAAGATCTGTTTGTTTACACAGCTACGGAGCACACGTATATTTAAAATGGTATAGTAGCTCAGATCTGGGCTGTGATGGACGTGGAAAAGACGCTGCCCTGAAATAAGAGCTAAAAACAGTTGCAGTAAGAACTCCAATCGTCACCATTTCGAACACACGGGAAAGAACGTTCTAAGAACTATTAATAGTTTCTCCGATGCACCTGTCTAAGACGTTTTAGAACTTTTAAAATGTACCTGTACTCTGATATCTGCATAAACAAAAGATCTTCCTGTTAATAATGGAAAAAAAAGAGAAATGGAAGAGGAGCTTCAGCAAACTAAAAAGGGTCTTTAATGAATGTTGTTCTTGAGGGAGCTCCACAGGGGTGAGATCCTCCCAAAGTAGAGCCTTGTGCATCTAAACACCTAGTGATCGGCACCAAGGCTGCGATTATCAACCTCATGGACAAGCTCCTGAAACATCAGACTTCACTAGATTAGGGCTAGGGGTGTGTGTGAGAACAGAAACTCTCTCTCTAGATTTCCTGGGATTTTATTTAACGATTTCAATAATTAGGTGACACTTTGGCAGTGTACTCTGACAGTTAGTGACCCTAAACTCCACACCACTGTCTACTGCCTGCTCCCAAATCACTCCCTAATCCCTACAAAGTGCACTAGAGAGAGAGAGAGATGTATTCTCAAACTAAAACTCTAACAATTCCAAGCGTACATTATGTAACACAGAAGCATTTTATATCATTTCCATACCGTCATATTTGCGATTATTTTAATCGAACTCGTTATGTTCTTCACTAACACAACACTCAAGGTCTCGTTCTCACACCTTCAGGCTTCCATGCTTTAATATGAACCCAAACTGACAAGCTGAAACCTAAATTCGTTATTAATTAAGCCCCGAACACCTGACATTGTGCAGAAGCGAGCGGCATGACAGGTCGCGTTAGCTTAGCACCGAGCTAACTGATTATACAGCTGTTATTGCTCCGGACCGAGCTCATCAGGTTACGCGCACTAAGCCCTCCCGTCCTACAGAGTATAGTACGCTTCCTGATCAGCCCGCGTTAGGGAATAGTACGCGTTCTGTTTACGTGCAGTACCTAGTACGCTAGTGTGTGTACGTCCATGTACGTGTGTGCGATCGCTGCAGCAGAAAAGCAGACCTGACAGAAAGCTCGGCAGAACTGCGCCGTCGTTTCTTCCTCCGGCTCCGGATCGCTTCTCCCACGCAGCCCGTCCGACAGCTCCTCTAAGCGGGCAGACAGCAGCTGTATGGCGGACTGGCTCTGGCTCAGAGCGCGCTGATCCCGCTCGGCCTCCTCACCATCCGCCATCTTCACATCTAGTTCCGCCGCGTCCGCACCTCAACACATCACGTGACCCGGACCGGATTGCGCCTGCGTCAGCGAGATTTAATGCTGTATTAAGAGTATCTGACCTCCTGAGGAATTCTGCATCTCAAGGACCCCATGTATGAGTGGCTAATATTCGCCTAATCGTTCAAAATGTAATAAATGTAATGCCTTTAAAATGATATAGCTAGTAAAGATGTAACAGATTAAGTTTACATTTAATAAACTTTAACTGAGCATCGTGGCAAGCATTATTTGGTGACTAACTTCACTTACAGCACATATATATATTCGATACCGGCTGAAACAAACATGGAGTCAAACGACTGTGTTTTAAAAGTACAGCATTATAACCCCAGATATTAGCATATAAATGCTTTTCTTGGGTGAAATACCAGTTTTTTTTTCATACTACTGACAATATTGCGCTTTCA
This sequence comes from Ancistrus triradiatus, assembly GCA_025084515.1. Lineage (NCBI taxonomy): Eukaryota > Metazoa > Chordata > Actinopteri > Siluriformes > Loricariidae > Ancistrus > Ancistrus triradiatus. The sequence continues at coordinate 126,150 of JAJAGP010001494.1, forward strand.
AAATTCGTCTAATATTCCGTTGCTCATCCCAGAATTACCACAAGAGGGCGATGGTGCCTCAGAAAAGCTTTAAGGAGTATGTTTAACGATTGCATTCCGTATTTATCACACCCTTTTTGTGTTTAATACTTTCTTAATAAACATCCAAACGTCCCTGTAATGATGTATTCTTACAATAATTAAAACATTTACTCAAATCCATCCAGTCACACTGTAACCAAACGCTGAGCTTCGGGGTACAGTATCTGCAACTGTACAGGATACAACAGTACAGCGATTTTTAACGACTGAAGGGTCTGTCCCAAACCAAACGCTTTTTTGACTTTGTAGTTCGGTTGTTCGTATGTTTGTTTTGTTTTATGTTGCAAAGTGTGACATGGCAATGCTCATTGTTTATATGTATAGCACAGTTTGAGTGATTTGTTATTTAAAGGAAGAAGTTACCCAGGTAAGTCGTGTTTGTCACCGGATCACGTTTGTTCTGTGGACGGATGAATCAATGAAGGACAATAGACCGTCGATTTGAGACTCACCCGCTTTGAATGCGATATGAACGCAGCTGAAGAATGATAACAATGGGCCTGTACACAGAAAATACGGATATTATTTGTTTAAATTCATGGCCTCGCGTTGCCTTTGCAATTAAATTATTTTGTACATTTCATTTGTTACTTTATCTGGACTTTTTTTTTATCACGCATTGTAGTATTTATGTAATCCATATAGTGAGTAAATAAGAATACATCTTGTTTGTGTCATTACTTAAATTCATCTTTAATGTAAGCTGTTTAGTTCTATTTTTAGATATACTGCTATATTCTGTAAAGCTGTCTTCCCTTGCGATGAGAAGAAAATGTGTCAGAGAAGTACAATAATCAATTCAGTCAAATCAGTTGTGATCTGGATCAGATTTACTACATATCAATAACTTTTAGTGATCCTGCAGCTCAGTCAGCAATATAAATAAAAGATATTTAGGTAAGACGTGAGCTGACGGCCTTTACATTGAGCCTTTAGTGCATTTCTAAAGCAATAAGAGACGATTTAGGCCAGATTTTGTGAGATCACTGTGATGTTGTGAAATATGAGATGAATATGGAGAAAACAAATAACAGTGGAATTTATTTCTGTAACCAAACAAAAGATGAAATTGCACAGAAAAGCAGGTTTAAATAACACAGACGGAAAACCTGATGTTAGTCGTTTACAAGGGGAATCCAGAGATAAGTTGTATATAATAAAATCAACCGAAGTAAAATAAAACCTTCACTTTTATTTTTTACATATCTTTTATTGTAATGGTGCTTAGAAATGACGCAAACAGAACCGAATGAGACAGAAGGGGCACAGCCTAGTCCACACCCCAGGGAAATTCACTAACGTGATGCCCAACGAAACCACCTCACCAGAGATGAGATACAAACCAGGGAGGCTCAGCACCACAAACTAGACATTGCTGATTTTAGTTTTGCAAGTTGGCTGACTCCTGCAGTGGTACCCCAGACAGGTAATCCGGGGTCCCCCAGTATTTGCCTTCCAGTTTTATATGTGTGTTTTTACGTTCTGCCTCTCTGGAGGCTCCTGAGTTTCAGGATCCACTTGAGCTACAGAATCTCTGCGTCTGTGACACATGATAAAAGCTATTGGTGCCCCCTTACACTTATTGCTTTATTTATGATCGATTATAAAAGTTTAATATAGGAACTCACCAATAAACATTTCTCAATATTCTTATACGTTTATGTTTATATTGTACTTTACATTTAGATTACGGCAGTAAGGAACAGAATTTGCAGCTCACTGATCTCAGATCAGTTCAGACTTTAATCTGAAAGCAATGTTTTCACTCCTAGATGCCTGCGAACCGTAAAAAGCATGGAAAGTGTTGTGGGTTTGACCCTTCAGCCCACATAGGTCGTCTGCAGAGTGTGTACAGGCATACAAACACACGCACACACACACACACATGCACACACACTGCCATGGCAACACCCTGCGTCTGCTTTGTTTCTCTTTCTCTGTTCTTTAGCTGCTGATATGAAACGTCCATCTGTTCACACACACTGAATTGAGCTGCCGGTAGTAGTAGCTTACGCTTTTTCAGTAACCTTTCTTTCAGTTTCTCTCTTTGCATTGCACCACTGCAGACCCAGCTACCTAGAGGAAAAGAAATTCTAAAACCTCAAAGGTGGAAGCTCCAGGTAAGGCAGATCTGATGAAGAGCTATGCATCAGACCCACAGAGTAAACCGGATTCAATCTGAGACCAACATGAAACAGGAGCTCCTGTCCATGGAATTGGCCATATGACACCTAGCACCCCGCGGAACCCGAATGAGAGACAAACCTCACCATGCCAGAGGCAGTATCCGAACCAGAGTGCCTAAGTTAGTAGAGCACTGGTTTATATCACTGTCTATGAGGCTGTCTGTTGCTCAGAATGCATGTCAGTGCCACGTGGTGTGAGGTGCTTCCCTTACTTAAGAGCAAATCAAGGTCTTAGGTTGAGTGTGGCTCTGTCTGCCTGTTTGAATCCTGGAATAGTAATGGGTTTTGTCCATCTGTCTCAACTATGTCGAAGTTTTCCGTCTGCCTAGTTCCTCCAGGTCTAGATGGCTGGGTCTGGTGTAGTTTAGGCACTTTTGTAACATCTCATAACTTCAGCAATGTGTTAGATATTAATCCAAGACAGATAATTGCAAAGCTTTAATCAATTCTGCCATCCTTAAGCCTTTAAGTAAGGCAGGCAAAGCCAGCTCTTGTTAAATATAAACTATTTCTAATTCTTACAAAGCACAAGAAGCTATAAAATAGATCTGAACATGTCCTGCTTGTACATTTCTGCAGCCTAAAGAGTCAAAAATGGGTTAAAGCAGCTCATAAAATCGATTATAACCTTTATTATTCATCTTGCTTTGTGCTATAGCTTGTAAGCTGGCCGGTGCTGGCTAGCACGCAAAGATTGGCTGTTGTTTAGGTATCTCAGCATCACTTACAGGATTAAAAACATAAAAGCAAGTTTACAGTTGTGTAAAAAAACAGAGATAGTAACTGATACAGCCTTTTCAATTCACTACACGTTAACAGAAGTCTTCCTGATGGACCCTAATGCTAACGTTCGCTAGCGCTAATGTTCGCTAATGCTAACGTTCGCTAATTTTAATGTATTGCTGGTAATACGACCTCCCAATACCACAAAAAATATGTGCCTTTATTTTAAAATCAAATTGAATTGTTTTCATATTTTGGCACATTTTTATTTAGACTCTCTCAGATTACAATATATTTAAAGCAAGCAGTTAAGATGTAAATACAGCTCGGGAATATCTAAGAAAGCTTATACATCCTAGAATTTTCAATCTAACCCAGGACACAAGGTGTAACCAACCCTAACCAGGGCAGCAATCCATCGGAGGGCACTTACACACACAGTGGGACACCCCAGGGACCCACTGTGCCACTGTGCCACCTTGGGTAAGCCATGCTTCTGAAAACAGCAACTAACAGCTGCCACAGCCTGATCTGTGTCACGTGATGGCAGACCCAACTCTGCTTCCTCTGTCAGGAGATGTTTTTGGGCATGTTTACGTCTGCCCCTTGCACTTGAAGAGCTTTTTAAAGGCTTGTTTGAAGTCGTCGTTGAAGCTGGTGTAAAGAAGCGGGTTGATGAGCGAGTTCATGTATCCAAGCCACGTGAGGAAATCGGACACAAGCAGGGACGGTCGCAGGACCTTCAGCGCCATCAGCAGTTCTTTAATGAAAAACGGCAGCCAGCAGACGATGAAGGCTCCCAGGATGAGGCCGAGAATTCGCGCTGCTTTCCTCTCGCGTGAGCTGTACATCTGGTTCTTCTCGTCTGTGCTGTTCAGCTTCTCCAGCTCCACACCGGGGTCGGACGCCAGCTCGACCCTGAAATGGTTTAGTGAGTCGTTGAGGTGGCGTGACGAGCCGCGTTTCTGATACAGCGACTTGGCGGCGCTGTAGATGCGATAGTAAAGGATGAGAATCAGAGTCATGGGGATGTAGAAGGCCCCGAAGGTGGAGTAGATGCTGTACCCGAGCTGGTCGTGTTCGATCATGCACTCGTGAATGTCCTTGCGTCGGAGCCTCCAAAACAGAGGCGGCGTCGAGATGAAGACGGACGCCACCCAGACGACTGCAACCATGATAATGGCGTGACGCGGAGTCCGTTTCCGGGTGTACTCCACTGCTTTTGTAATGGCCCAGTAGCGATCGAGTGCGATCACGCACAGGTGCAGGATGGAGCAGGTGCAGCAGGTCATGTCCACACTCAGCCAGGCCTCGCATACCACCTGACCCAGGTTCCATGTCGCCGTGGCGATGTACAGGATGCTCAGCGGCATCACCAGCACGGCCACCAGGAAGTCGGTGACGGCCAGGGAGCAGATGAGGTAGTTAGCGGGAAGACGGAGCTTCCGCGTGGTCAGTATCGCAGCAATGACCGCCGCATTCATCGCCGCCGTCGACAGCATCAGCAAACCCAACAAGCTCGCCACCGCCAGTCGCTCTGTCACCACGGTGACGGGATTCTGATTGGACGACTTGTTCAGGGTGCAGTTACAAGAAGGCAGAGCTCCGGAACTTTCTCCCACGTCCCACTCCATCTCCGAATCTGAGCTTAATCACAATCCTACGGGAAATAAGCAGCAATTAGCACAAGCGTACGATTAACTCACTAATTAAATTAGACAGTAAAGATCGCAAAATAACATCAGGAGGAGAGATTTCATCGCAGGGCTACATCAACGCCCTGTCCTCATTTGGGATTCGAACCCAGATGCTGACAGAGCAGCTTTACATATTAAATGTAACACACACACACACACACACACACACACACACAGACACACACACACACACACACACACACACAAAAGCCAGAGGGCTGAACGTCCACTCGATCAAACAGTGTCAAATCCAAACAGCTGCTCTGTGTGTTAATACAGTGACACTGTGGAAAGTGTGTGTGTGTGTGTGTGTGTGTGTGTGTGTGTGCATGAGCGTGTGTGTGTGTGTGTTTAAGGGGAGATGAAAGCACACGTCCTCATGCAGTCACACTGTTCCTAATGCCTTTTTGATGAGAGCACCATGTCACAGGTCTCTATAAAAACACATAAAAAAAGAAATCAAAGAGCTTTATAACTGTGTGGGCGCGAGAGGTGCACTAATGAATGAGCTCTGTTTGTGTGTGTGTGTGTGTGTGTGTGTGTGTGTGTGTGTGTGTGTGTAACTAAAGATTAATATGCTGCTTCTCAGATGAAGCCACATTTCTTCCTCACTAGATCACATGCAACTGGAGCAATGACATTTCACCTGTGAGTGAGTGTGTGTGGTTATGACCAGTATTAATGTAAGGGGTGTAGTATTATTTATCAACAGTAATACATAAGGAATTGTATGTGGGTGTGTGTGTGTGTGTGTGTGTGTGTGTGTGTGTGTGTGTGTTTCCAGCACAGCTTCCGCTCGGTATGAAGTCATCCTAGCTAGGGAACAGGAGAGACTGGATTACAGCGAGCTCTTAGCTTGAGATAAAGTTTGTCTGATTTAGTGCAGCTCAGTAAAAATAAAGTGAGTCTCAGCAGATGAGAGCCATTGCTGTTCTGCATAATTACAGTCATTAGTATTTATAAATAAACCGGCGCTGCACCCTGAGCGGAGACGATTGGGCTCATGCTCATGAACTCTTAAAGAGGGATTGTTCAGGTGTGAAATTGACAAGCAGAGGGCAAAAGGTGTCAGCATCTGTCACATTTCCATGTGCCATGTTACGAGATCCAGCTCCAGGAAAACAACGAGCAACAGATCCAGAATCTCAGGACCACCTTCAGAGGTGTGGACCTCTTTAATGGGCATCGGGCTAAGCAGGGACAGCTGGAGTGCAGCATAACACCTGAGCAGGGCAATGGGAGGCATCTGGGTGACATCAGGAGTTTCTGAGATTGCTGGGATGGCAAACAGTCACTGGTCACTTGGTCTGGGACCTAACCAGATAACCGGTGACCCTGTATTGTATTAAACAGGTATAGAAAGTAAGTGCATGAATGGAAACACTGTTCTATGTCTGAGCATCTAAATTCGTGTGTGTGTGTGTGTGTGTGTGTGCGCTGAACCACCCTCTCTCAGAGGTAGGTTGTTACTGCTGCATGGTAATTGCAGTAATTAGCAGATACACTCCTGCGGCGATAGCTTCAGAGAGTCTTAGCCTTTGAGCGAGGGATGGATTTTTACCTTCTGTTGCTGTTCGTCAGTCTAAGTCAGAGCAGTTCTACAAAATGACTGGCACCTATAGAAAGTGTACGGTATGCTTAAGGAATCTGATCCTGCTTCCCTGTTTACGTTTTGCTGTCTTCCTGGGTTTAGAAACTCCTAAGCGATCATCCACGCTTAGATATGAATAAGTGCATTAAATATGAGGTATTAGATTATCACTGCATTATTGGTACAGTTATTAATTTGACGTAAACTTGATTCTGATTTTGGGAAAAGCTCTGTGTTGCATTCGCATTTATTTATTATTCATCCCCGTTTCACGAGCGATTAGCTACATCAAAGCAGTCGGGCATTAATTATGATGAGTGTTACACCACCCCAGAGTCGCAAAAAATCACACGTTCTAGGCCTGAGCCCGAGGCAGGACATGAGAGAACGAAACAAGGCCTCTGGCAGGTCTGAGCCATGGGTCAATTACAATAATAAAAAAAGAAGAAGAAAGAAAAAGAGAAAGAGAAGAGCTATTATTATGCACTCATGAATTATTCAGCAAGCTAAATTATCCAGTAAAGTCCAAATCAGCTCTTGCAGCGATAGGAAGGTGTTTTTATGGATTGACATGCTGTTCAAATATGACTTTACACAAACAGCGACAGTAATAACAACAAAGAGGAAAAAGTCATTATGAACAGCATTAATAAACACACAACAGGCTCACTGCTTCAGACCAAAGTGTGGGAGTCCTTGTGCATGGACTTCAAAAACACGATTTCACAAACGTTAAAGCACTCGTTTAAAACTGAGACTGAGCTTCAAAAATGAGACATAAACTGTTAAAAGGTTTTGGCGCCTTTCCGTTTGACCTCCCAGATCTCAACTGACTAGTTAATGGTTCGACCCTGCAGAGGTTGTGTTCCAGCTTTCTTTATTTAAAAAACCAGCACTGTTAGATTAGATGTGCTTCAGAGAGTGGATGTAGAGCCAAAAGGTGGAGCATCTTCATTATTTTGCTTCCTGATCTGAAGACGTTAAATGTCTACAAATATTCTCTCTTGCAGTCAAGTTATCGTTACGACAGCCACTGCATTAACTGAGCTTCATATTAAAATCTTTTACCGGTATTCATTTAGACAGAACGATTATTACACGGGCAGCACGGAGGATAGGATGGTCATGGTTCATACTCGGATTCCAGCACTGGCACCCCAACTAAGCCCTGCAACCCTGGCTATGTCCTGTCAATAAATCAGATTGGGTTTTGATTTTATTAACTACGCGCAGCTGTGTTTGGATCCAGAATAATCGAATAATCTCGCCTTACTGGTTTTATTGTTTTATTTTAATAAGCTAATTATATCCAGCGATAAACTGAAGCATCGTAGCCGTTCTTCACACTGCATGGGTCTGAAGTTTGTGCTGAATGTACTGGTGCTTATTCTTCAGAGCGGTAATTTTCCGACACTCCACCCTCTTGCTGTAGCCTAACTCTCAGCGTGAGCCCCGAATGGAGGAGATTGTTTTGTAAGAGGACGGCGCTTTTTAGGATAACGCTAACTGCTCTCAGGTGACAGAGCTGTAATTTAACACGACGGAAGCAGCGGCGGCTAATCTTAAATCTAAAATGATCCAGTTATTGTGTCAGGACAGACGTTGGCAGAGGGAAGCAGCGGGTATCCGACTGTACAGCTGTGCAAAAACCACACCATGCTTTATCTCTGCACCAAAACAGAAGAAGAATCTGTATTGGAGTACAATGGATGGATGATGGATGGATACGTGAACATATATAGTGTATAGGTGGCTAGATACATGGAGAAATAAAAGATACAAATAAAAGATGGTTGTTATTTGGGTGGTTGGAAAGCATGATAGGTGGAGATGTAGAGAGCTGGGTAGATATGTGGATGGAATGATGGATGTTCAAAAAGCAAGCTAGATAGCTAAATGGACAGATATATGGATGGATGGATGAACAGAAATATATATTAATGGACATACAGTTTGATAAACAGATCGATAGCTAGGTGGATGCATGAATGGACAGTTTAATGGATGGATGTATGGAAATATAGATGAACAGACAGATACGTAGCTGGACGGGTGGATAGCTAGAAGGATAGATGAATGGAGGGAAAGAATGATATATGAATGGAGAAATGCATTGTTGGATGGATATAAAAATTGGTAGTTAACTGGATGGATGGATGGATGGATGGATCAATGGATTAATAGATAGATCTGAATGGATAGATAGTTGTATAAATAAATCGATAGCTAGATGGATGATGACTGGATTTATGAATATATGAATAAATAGATGGATGGAAAGAGAGATAAATAAACAGACCTAATGATGGGTGGATTTATGAATATATGGATGGATGGATAAATAGAAGAACATAAGGATGGATAAATTGTTGGATGGATTTAAAGAGAGATAGATAGATGGATGGATGGATGGATGGATGGATGGATACACAGCCATAGATATATATAGATAAGTAGATGGATGAATAAAGTGATGGATGTTTAGATGGCTAACTAGATGAACACATTTATAGATATATGGATAGATGGTGGGATGGATGCATGGATGGACAAAATGATTGGAAGATGGATAAATAGATGAATGAATAGATGGTTGGATAAACAGATGGATGGATGGATGAATAGATAGATTTGAATGGGTAGTTAGATGGATGATGGGTGGATTTCAAAACACTGTATGGATGGATGTACAGCCGGATATTTGGATAAGTAGATTAATAGATATATAGTTGGATGGATGGGTGGATATTAAGGCAGGACTTCTGTTGGAAATCCAGAGCTTTACCCTCTTTGACATCCACATAGATGGATGATGGATGGAGAAATAAATGATAGAGAGATGGAAGCATGTTCCAGTGGTGTTTGCTTCATATTCACTGCACCTCAGGCACAGCACTTACCGTGTCTTTTTTTCTTTTTCATGTCACTTTGACCTGTTTGAAGAAATTGCAAAGTGTTACCCTTCAGAAACGTTCAGTGATTTAGCCTCAGTCCATGGCAGCTGGATGGTGACAGCAAAGGAGATGAAGGACAAAATGCCAGGAACGGAAATCTGCAGAAACGTATATATGTGGTTCTGCAAAATGACATCAGACATTGATTATAACTACATGGACATTACCGTTCAGGCTGTCCAGAATGCAAAGATGAACAAGTTGTTAGTGAATTCTACAGATAAGAGGCCAATTAAAATAAATAATCATTTATATATATATATATATATATATATATATATATATATAAAAAGGTGTATTAAAAAGGTTTTACAGAATATTGTACATCTAATAAAGGAATCCATGGCTCATGCCCTCCCGGTTTCAGCAGCTGAGAGTGAATCCTGCGACCTAGACTGAGAGCATTCCAATCAGCGCTCAGTCCAAAGGTCGTCAAAAACTTTATAAGGAGGACTTTATTAGAAAAGGGCAAGATTTAGAATCACAGAGACCTGAAGGAGAGTGTAACGCAAGCATTTTCACGACCTGCTTTGTTGATTTTCTCATTTCTCCGTGTTTCTTTTGCATACATGTGAACAGACCCACGAATGAACTGAACTCGTTTTGTTTCGTGGTTTGTCTTTTTCTTCTCATTTGCTTGACAAAAGGATGAGCAGAAAGAGAACGGAGACCTCTTTAAAGTTTTCTTACAATGACCTGAGATCAACATCTAGACTTCACAACAACCCCAGTGCATCATCTGGAAACTTCTCTTCATTTTACTTCTTTTAGGACCATAACCAACCGAGGCTGGAACCCTAGACTAGATATGTGGAGCTTCAAATAATGACGACGCCACAAGACTGGATGTTCCTGTCGATATCTTTGAGTTTATGGCGTAAATCTCGACATGCCGAGTCTCCTCTCCGTTACGTATGTGTCAGTGTATCTGAGAGCTTCGTCCCGGTGAACATGGGCCCATCGGTGCAGGGTGAAAATCATAGATCACACCGGCAGTCGCTCCAGGAGCAGAATAAATCTTACTCACGATTTATGGGTCATTTGATCAAAAGGAATCCATCAGGGATCGTACTGATATGTGCGATCGGTGGGACAAAAAGAGATATTTATTGATAGTAAAATTTACAGGTCATTACTGGCAAGGCCATGTGAAGGCGCTACTTCAGGAAAACACTGTCACGTGGGGGCACCCTGGCTCTGCTTGTTCACCACACACCCAGCCACCATAATCTGGGGAACTCTGAACCTCAGAAACTAATAATGAAATGATGCTGCGTCCCATAGCAATAATTCAACGTGAAACGGATAAGTCACTTTCCTCCCATCACTGGGAGTAATGCCTGGTGGGTTTTACAGGGAGGCAAACGTGTGAATGGTACACCCTGGTGATGTACGTTACAGAGTGAGGCGGCGTTAAGGAGCTGTGCTTCACACTCTGAACGAACCTGTCTGACTGCAGGGCTGAGTGAGGTGTGAATGAATCCATCATCAGTCACACATCTGCCATGGTGTGAAACCTCCTCTGTCTCATTATAGCCTTACTCACAAACCCACGGTGAATCCTCTCATGGGGCTTTCACCCCTCGGGCTGTTTGGGGTTTCACCTTACGCACCTGAAACAGGACGAGGGATGTCCTGATAGCCTGACTCCACCCCCACTCCACACACTTTGGTGGGATTTGGTCTGCAGACATCTCATTTGCGAATGATTCCTGAGTCTGTTTGAATGAGTCACTAAGGATCAGTATCAGACACTGCATGACCCGAGTCATTCATTTTGTTCAATTCCTGGTGACGTTCTCTCGTTTGGAGCCAAGACTGATTCTAGAACAGCAAATCAGTAAATAATCATTAGAGGTGAGCACTATTAATCAGAGTAGCCTGTGACTGACTGAGAGAAAGAGACCTGTCTGAATCTTTGACTCACTGTGTCAGAAGTTTTAGTATTAGAAACACTGAATCTCTTACTGTCTGAATCGGTGAATCTTTTGGTTTCTGAATTAGTGAATATTTTGGTTCCTGAATCAATTAATCTTTCAGTGTCTGAATCAACAAACCTTTAGTTTTTTTAAATCAGTGAATTTTTCCATTTCTGAATGAGTGAATCTTTTGGTGTTTGAATTAGTAAACCTTCCAGTTTCTGAATCAGTGTATCTTTTGGTTCCTGAATCAGTGGCTCAGCCATTCAACAGGGCAGTGTTTCAGTTAATGTAACTTTTTGCTCAGCATGTTTCTCTCTTGTTTAATGAGTCGTTTTGAATCAGTGAATCATGCAGCTCTAAACAGGATTCATTCCCCTCTTGTTCAGCCAGTCAGTGATTGAATCAGTTGGCCATGGCTGAGATTCTCTTTTGCTTTGTTTAATGAGTGTTTGAGTTTGTGAATCATTTGGTCATGACTGAGATTGTTTCTTTCTTGTTCAGTGTGTCAGTGTTTTGGTCATGAATCTGAATGAATCGCTTAACTGAATGGACTCAAGTGACTTGATTCACTGAACTGCTCCCTTTTAGATCTGATTTATGATATATTGATAAAATAGTGCAGAGTCTCTCTCTCTCTCTCTCTCTCTCTCTCTCTCACACACACACACACACACACACACACACACACACACACACACACACACACACACATTGCTGTTTAATGACACCTGTGACCTGCAGAGAGTGTGAAAAATCAGTTAGGTCATGACGTGTGTGTGTGTGTGTGTGTGTGTGTGTGTGTATAGACACTGACTGACAGTCACTTAAGGGCACTTAGTTCTGGTGGAGGGAACAGCAGATAAAGAGTTGACCTGATGCTTCGTTTCAAATGTGATAATTATTGAAAATCACAGAAATGATCGAAGGCAGGATGAAGCCTGACAAATCTCACCTTGCCAGAGCTGGGATACAAACCAGAGAGGCTCAGCTGAGAGGGAACGGGATTAAGATCCCAAAATGAAATACACCCCATCCCAGATGCATCCAAATTTAAACCCTGCCTTTATAAAATAGACCTCAGGATAACATACTTACTGATGAAGCTAATAAGGAGCATCTACTGTGTGTGTGTGTGTGTGTGTGTGTGTGTGAACACATAACACATAACAATCCCCCTGTGAATGATGTCTCTTATTTATTTTGTCCTGATTATGGTACAAATTTTCCATCACACATACCACCACTGGACTACATTACCCATAATTCACCTCTGACAGAGAGACACTTGGTAATAACATGTAGAGAGGAGATTTGTGGGTTTGGAAATGAAACCTGATACAGAAGGACTGTGATCATCTACAGCAAACACACACACACACACACACACACACACACACACACACACACACACACACACACACGTAATGTTGTTAGTGTTGTTATTAATGTTAGTGTTATTAGTGTACAACCCCAAATCACACATTTATTTCATTGCAGACAGTATGATCCTGAGATATTTCATATTTTCATAAACATCCATTCCTGCCTTTCAGGCCTGTAACACGTTCCAACAAAAGTTTAGGGCAATTTAGGACTAGTAATGAAATAAAACTAAATAGTGATGTGATTTCAAACACTGGATTATAATCATGATTTGTTCCAAAAGCAGTATCCACAAAGGGCTGAGCTCTGAGGAGTAGAGATGATCAGAGGATCTCCAGTTTATCACCAAATGTTTAAAATCAATGTTCCTCAAAGAAAAAGTGGAAGGGATTTATATAGTTCTCCCCCTACACAGCAGAATAGGCTCTATGCACGCTTGTCTTCCGGGTTCTCTTATACCGGCAGACTAACTTCCGGTTTTAAATGCCAGACACTGAACACGTATCGTTAAAACACGATTATCTTATTATTAATAATATTAATAATCAAGTCAAAGTCAAAGTGAACTTTATTGTCATTCAGACTATACAGCAGGAAGTGTACATCTGAACGAAATTGCGTTTCTCCAGTCTCCGATGTGCAAGAATAACAAGGGTGTAGAGACGAGAGACATACACATATATACATATATACATATAAATAGAGGAAAAACAAAGAATAATAATAAAGATACAACAATGTACACAACACATATAGACATATATACACATGTGCATAAGCACATATACACGATTAAAATATTGAGTATACACGTATTTACACATGTGGTATACAGGTATGTACACGTGTGTGTTTGTATGTGTGTGTGTATATATATATAGTGCAATAGCATTCATTTCTATTCAATATGCAAACTGAATGCTATTGCACAATTTTCACAGTATGTATTACCTATAATGTATTATAATGCATTAGCTAATAAGTAATACATACTGTGAAAATTGTGCAATAGCAGCATTATAGTAGCATTCATTTCTATTCAATGCGCAATATATATACACATATACACACACACACACACATATATATATATATATATATATATATATACGTATATGTGTATATATATTGCGCATTGAATAGAAATGAATGCTATTGCACAATTTTCACAGTATGTATTACTTATAATGTAATATAATGTCATTACCTAATGATTGGAGGGACCAAGTCTCCTTATTCCCAATGTCACAATGGCGTGTAATATGAAAAAAAGCATGTTGAAGAGTATTCATACAGGGAAAAAAAAAGAAAAAGGAAAAAAAAAAATGTCGCGACTAAGCTCACATTCATTCATTCTCATTTCCATGTCCATACCAGTGAAAATGGACACTACAGACCTTTATGTGTTTGGTGATATTGAAGTGTTTATACACCCTCTTGATTTTACAAGAATTTCTTCTGAATCTCCTCTTCCATCGGAAACGAATGAAACTCACAAGAGAACGTATACCTTGCTGACACCGATCACAACGTGAACAGAATCAATGTTCTGATGCCCCTCGTTCTTGTTTTTAAATGCCGCAAAAGTTATTCCTCATTATGCGAATGTAAATCTCTGTATTCCCAGCACATTCAGAACTATTGGTTTACAGTCGCCTAATCTACCGGAATCTAGAATGCCGTATAAAGACCAACGGAAACGCGTTTCCGGACTCTCGGTGCATAGAGCCTATATCTTACTGATTTAGAATCTGAAGGAATTTCCTACAAAGCCTAAACTGCAGAGGGGTTATCCTTCCGCTCCCCCTCCGACGGCACTTGCATCAAGATCCACCATTCATCAATAGCTGATAGAACCCTGGACAAGGGATTCCTTATCAAACCTTACCATGCTCTATCAATACAGAGCTACATTCACAGATACCACTTAAAACGTTACTGTGCTAAAAAGAAGCCTTATGTTATAACCATGTCCAGACGGGGCGGCGGCTTCCCGGGGCTCGGAGGCATCTGGGATGGACCATCATACAGTGGGAACGGGGATTGTGCTCAGACCCATCAGTCAGATGAAAAGGACCATCCAGACTGTAATGAGGAACAAATCCAACAGCCAGGCTCTGGCATAGTACGGGGTCGGGTCAGGGGGTCAGGCGGTCAGGGGGTCAGGGGGTCAGGGCCCTCGGCAAGGGTCATTTCCACTTCAGAAAAGTAGCCTCAGATTTTAGACAAACATAAGCTGCCTTCAAGACGACATCTTTATCAGGGACGTCCAGCATTTATCAACAGTCTGTATTTGAGGAACATTGGATGCTGCTTTTGGACCAAATCATGATAATAATCATATGTTTGAAATCACATCATTATTTATTTTGTTAAATTCAATATTAGCCTTAAACTGTCCCCATCTCAGGTTCATACTGTCTGCAATGATAAACGTCAAAGTAAATGTAAGAAACACTCTGTTAGACCTAACACACTGAGAGCAGAAGATATTCCTACACCCCCTCCCACACACACACACACACACACACACACACACACACACACACACACACACACACACACACACACACACACACACCTGGGAGGGGTAAGGTGTAGTTAAAGGCAACATCACTGGTGAAACGAAAAAACTAAAAATAACAAACGTTAGAGGTCTTAAATATAAATCAGGAACCTTTGGAGGTGTTTTGTGGTGCATGGGGGGTAAATATAGAGTCTAAAGCAGGTATAAGGGCAGGTTGTCTCACCTGAGCGCTGATCATGTCCAGGTGATCTGAGTGGGTTGGAGCAGAGCAGATGATCAGAATCCATCTTTATCCCTCCTACAGGTGTTACTCCCTCAGGTGCTCAAGCTATGCTTGATAAATCCATCTTTGATCCATGTTATGAATGAACGCATGACCTCCTCACTCACACACACTCACGCACACACACACACACACTCACGCACACACACACACACACGCGCGCACACACACACACACGCGCACACACACACTCCAGCAGATCATCAGAACATCGTCTGCTCCACATGCTCTGCTCAATCGAGCTCTGAACCTGCCGCAGGCTGAGAGCACTGTGTGTGTGTGTGTGTGTGTGTGTGTGGGAGGGGTGAAGGAGAGGAAGAGGGAGAGAGAGAGAGAGAGAGAGCAGATCCTCCAGCAGGGGGCGATACTGTTCACCAGCACACCGTTTCTCCCAGTGTGTCTGCAGGGCTGGACGCTTCTCAAATTATCTCTAAATAATCTAATTCCAGAAGAACAGAGCTGCTGCAGGTCCCTGCTCACACATCAATCAAATGCCACTGAGGACTCACAAAGAGATCGAAAACTCAAACGCTCTGGAGTCTGGACGAGGCCTCGGGGTCGAGAACATCAGCAGGGTCTCCTCAAAATGCAACTTTAAGTCAACCCACACACAAAATATAGAAAAATCCAAAAACTGTCAAATATTTTGTACTGTCAGACAAAAATATCCACACTCCAAGGAGACTCCCGTTCAGCATCGGTTGTGTCTCAATAGGGTGCTTATGGGCTTGGCTGCTCTGTTCCTCCCGGCTTCGGCCTGCCTTTCTTCGGGTCCAGGATTACCCAGGGGTCAGGACTAATCCCGGAGCGGAGGAAGGGCGGGGCGAAACCGGGAGGAACAGAACATCCTGGTTTGCATCCCGTTCTGCTTGATGAGGTTTTCTGTCGATTTTGAGAGCTCCTTCCCTCCAAGGAGCGAGGACGTCAACAACGTCCCTACTCGGCCCTATCTGACTGGGAATCTTTCGTGCCCAATGACGCCCGGGCCACGGGTGCTAAGTCTGTTCTGCCCAAACTGCAGACATGGACGATTTGGGACACATCCCATCCTTCTCCAGATGTCTGTTCTTGTTTTGAGGTCACATCTGTACTTGCTTATTCCGTAACACTATCTCCTCTAACTCCTCCGCCCCCTCTGCAAATGCCAGCTGCTGAATGTGGCACCTATGCCATGCTTTCCTGCATTACGTAGGAGGTTTCTGCGCTGAATGATATCCTTCCACTGTAATCAGCGTGCATTGTTCTGCGACGTGACCTACGCAGGGACCCTACGCAGGCGGCCAGTGTGGATTCCGGGCATGGACACAGCCTCCTAATACAGAAGACTGTGTGTTGTGATCACGAACGGGCATCGGCAGGGTGCCAGTCTGTAGCAGGGTTCAGTCTGCAGTGCCAGCCTGAGGTCATGGTGTTTCCAGTTTCCTGCTGCTTATCTTAAGTAGTTCATTTAAAAGCAGCACATAGAGCCAGGGTGGAATTTGGTATGTTCTCATCTAGGTGTCATCCCGAGAAGTGTGCGTGTGTGTGTGTGCGCGCGTGTGGAGGGGGTGGGCGGGTGGGTTCATGTTGTCATCTTGAAATGTCCCCATGATGAAAGGGTGACTCAGAAAACTAACTACACTCACATTTACTTAATAATATAACTTAATAACTTAATAATAAGTCAATCATTCAACTCTGATGCGAAGCTTTGTGCTTCTGTCCAGATTACCCACTTTTTTATAAGGTTTGTAAGGTTTTTGAGAGACTAAGCATGAGTCTCAGGAAACAGCACGCAGACCAGGGGTGCCCCCGCCACACAACCATGCCATTCCACCAGGGTGTCCAATTAAAATAATCGTTAAAATAATCCACATCCTAATAACAGGTAGTATTAGGAACCTTAATGCAAAGCGAGTAACCATTTTTGTCGTCACGGCTAACGAGATCTTCCGGTTGGGAAAAGGCTTTAATGATAACGCGCCATGGTTATGGTAAGCATCTTTTGTGAGGACATCGGAAATCAGATCGTTAGCTGTAACGGAAAACACATCGTTAGCTGGGATAATGAAGAGCGCAGCGTGGTGTGAGTTTAAAACATCAGACCCCGAAGGCAGCGGATCTTTGCAAACTGGTGCTGAAGTTCAATGTGTTTGAAGGAGGTGCCACCTGGAGGACCTTACGGACACTCCAGAGCACCCTAGAACACCCCAGAGCACCTTGACAAGGTTCTGAAGCCATTATTTTGGAAACATGTCTCTTATTGAACCTTGTTGGATCGTGGCATAGATTGAACAAGGTCCGGGAAACATTCTTACAGAACACCATCATGCAGCCGCTGCAGATTTGTCAGCTGCACAACATGCCAAGCTCCCATTCCACCTCATCCCGAAGATGATCTAGTGGATTGAGATCTGGTGACTGTGGAGGCCGTTTGAGTACAGAACTCATCGTCACCTTCAAAAAACCAGTTTGAGATAATTTGAGTTTTGGGAGCCATCAGAACATGGTCAGCAATAATACTCAGGTAGGCTGTGGGGTTTAAACAATGCCCAGCTGGTATTGAGGCCGAAACTGTGCCAGGAAAATCACAAATTTACACCACAAAACCAGCCTGAACCGCTGGTACAAGGCAGGATAGATCAATGCTTTAGTTTTTTGGTTTACACCAAATTCCGACCCTAAAATCCAAATGTCACAGCAGGAATCGAGACTCATCAGACCAGGCGACGTTTTTCCAATCTTCTATCGTCCAGTTTTGGTGAACCCATGCGAATTGTAGCCTCAGTTGCCTGTTCTTAGCTGACAGGAGTGGCACCCGGTGTGATCTTCTGCCGTCCTCATTTTCCTCTGCCCTCTGGCATCAACGTGGCATTTTCAGCCAGAGAGCTGCCCTCACTGGATGCTTTCTCTTTTTCAGACCATTTTCTGTAAAGCCTAGAGATGGCGCTGTGTGTGAAAATCCCAGTAGATCAGCAGTTTCTAAAATAAAAGCACCAACAATCATACCACGTTCAAAGACCCTTAAATCACCTTTCTTCTCCATTATGATGCCAAAGCGAAAACTTTGTCTCATCTGAAGAATTTCTGCACCGGAGCATCCTGTGTTATCCTGATTAAATGGGTCAGGGTTACAGGAGGGTTAGAGGTCTATCCCGGACTTCCTTCATGGTGTAAGCCAAATCTGGGGTTTGAACCCAGGTCCGTTTATACACCTCTACTTACAAAGCAAAAAACTGAGTCACGGTCTCCTCGAAATTCCAAAAAACATATCAGGAGGTCCAGCGGCGCCTCTAAATTACAAACAGCAGTGACTGAGTGAATGAGGGGCGATCCTGAAGATACGGGATCATACAGTTGTATGTTTTATTTATGCATTTAAAAGATGATGACACACACACACACACACACACACACACACAGAGACACTTAGTGTTCCTTAGTTCCACAGAGTCCCGTTTCCATGGCAATCCAACAATTAATTACCAGTGTTTTTTTCTTTTGTAAAACAGATTAACACCCACACGAGAAAGGCAGCTAAACTGCTCCGGAGGATAAATAAAAGCCGGCGCTGACCTTCTGCTCATCTGTCAGTGAGTCAGAACTTCGTACAGAAGAATTTGACTGAGGAACGTTCGCTCCTGTACCTGAGTAATCGAGTCAGAGTCAGAGGGGAACCCTGAAATCTGATGTTTTACAATAAAGCTCACTGAAGAAACAAAGACAGAAAGAAAGAACGAAAGAGAACAAACAACAACCTGTTTAAGCAGATCAGCCACGGTGTCCTGATTCTTATTTAATTTTATTTATTAAAAATCAGAGAAAAGTTGGAATTATGGAAAATGTAAAAAAATAAATAAACGCAGTGTTTTCCTTTGCTATGATATTTCATGTTTTTTTTCTGGTCAAAAGAATTTCATTTCATTTGTTAATAAACAAAGAAAAAAGCATCCATTCCTTGCATTTCAGCTCTGGCAGCACATTCAAGAAGTTGGGACATGGGCCAAGTTGGGCTACCGTATTTTTCGGACCATAAGGCGGCCTTAAAATCCTTTAATTTTCTCAAAATGCAGTGCGCCTTAAAATGGCGGTGCCCTAATGGTATGATTATTCTTGTTGTGCTTTCTGACCTAGACCGATTGTAGATGGTACAACAGCACGTCATAAAATTCCTGTCAAAAATTCTTTGCACGGTCTTGGTAAGGTTTGAGCTCACGGCACCGTATTCAGGAACAGACGGGTATACGGTACGTGCCTCAAGCAATTAGGGTTACGTGCATTCATTCATTTATTTTACGACGCGGATTTCAAACACAACGCTATCAGTCACGCAGTACAACATGGACATAGAGCGCTGGAGGAATCTCAACATTAACGAATCACGGAGGAAGCAAGAAGACGCCCTGCGCCGGTAAAACCAAACTGAGCTTCGACGGAACTTAAGAGTTTTGTTTCATTTCATGGGCCTTATAACCCGGTGCGCTTTATGGTCCGGAAAATACGGTAATAATGAATTAAAACAACTAATGATTTGATTGCAGATCGTCTGCTCTGCTCTGCTCTGCTTGTATATATATATATATATATATATATATATATATATTGTATGCATATATATTCATATATGCAGGCTTTGGGCTGTTTCTGGAAGCTTTTTTAACATTCATGAGTGCTTTGGACCCTTCTGGACGTTTTTGGACCATTTCTGGACAATTTGGATAGTTTCTGGATCCTTTCTTCTATTTCTGGATGCTCTGCGTCATGTTTGGACACTTTTGGACCTTTTTTGAATCCTTCTATGCCATTTCTGGATGCTTTTGGACCATATCTCTAAACTTTTCTTTAAACTGCTATGGACATGTAACATTTCCAGATGCCTTGGACCATTTCTGGAAAATATGAACCGTTTTCGGATGCTGTAGATAATTTCTGGATGTGTTTGGACAATCTCTGGACAATATGGACTGTTTCTGGGTGCTATGGTTCATTTCTTAAAGCTCTTTACCTTTTCTAGATGCTTTGGACTGTGTTTTGATACTTTCAACCAACCCTTTCTGGACACTTTGAGACAGTTGCTTGATGCTTTTGATACTTTCTGGTGCTTTTTGACCATTTCTGGAGACCTTTTGGATATGGTGGACCATTTCTGGTCACTTTGGACAATGTCTGGATGATTTTGGACCGTTTCTGTACACGGGGGTCTGTTTTTACACACTGGACTATTTCTGGACACTTTGAACCATTTATTGGTGATTTTGGACCATGTCTGGACACAGTGAGGCAATTTGTTTGGACCACTGCTAGTTATAAGGTCCTGTAGATGCAGACTTTGATGTGGTGAGCTGTTGGAACCGTCAGAAAAACATCACTAAAATCAATCGATAACCACAGAGGAGACGATTCCAGCAAATCAGACACTCAATTCCTGTCCCTAACACACACACACACACACACACACACACACACACACACACACACACACACACACACAGAGCTAATAAAGGTGTGTTTGGACCCATGTGGACCATCATGCATTGTGCATCTAATAATCTGATAAATAAAAGAGAGTGTGAGGAGTAAGAAATGTCAGGGTGACAGAATGATGGATGTTTGTGTGATTTTAGCTGGAATAAAGAACAAATCGACACACAGCAGCTTTCAGGCGACAGCTGGACGAAAATTCATTAGAACCGTGAGATTGTTCGTGTGATCGGAGTGTGAAAATAAAAAGACTGTGATTTGAAGGAAGATTCCAGTCCTGAGGTGTGGGGGATGGAAGGTCCCGAGCGTGGTTGTTATGGGGTCGTTACTGGACCCCGGGGTCATGGGATTTAATAATAAACTAAACATTGCTTAGAGGAAGCTTTCCATCCAAACCGGCTCTTCTCAACAAGTCTGGGATTTTACTTTCTGGATTATGTAGCAGCTTGCTGAGTTTCGGTTATGTTTCTTATAACACACAAATGCTGAAATGCTGATCTAAGGGAATTTGGAGGCCAGGGTAACACCACTCCTCCTGTTTTGAATGCATCTCAGCAGGTTCAAATTTTCAGACATTTGTAAAGCTGCATGATCATTTAGGTGATGATGTTTAAGTCCTCTAAAGCAGCCCTAGTTTTGATCTCATCCTTCTGTTCCTTCCTCTCCCTCTCTCTTCTCCTGAGTTTCTTCCACGTCGCACAGGTTGTCCGACAGCAAGGCCAACGTCTCTCTGAAGGACCCACGCTGATTCACTCGCTTCGCCTTCAAACCATCAAATTACCCAGAGCTCACATTGTCTCTCAATGCTGCAAAATGTTATGGAGTCTTCTCTAATAACCCGAATTTAACTGAATCATTTTGTGGCTTTACTGATTTTTGATCACCTTGATATCACAAAGCCACTCCCTCATGGAGCTCGGGTAAAGTCTAATGAAATGTTTTGGTTGAATTTCCTCAAATAAAATAAGTAAAACAAGGGAGTTTCTACAGAAAAAACAAACTGTAACCCATAAATTCCTTGTAAGCGTGAGTCAAAAATCGATGAAGTTCTGAAAACCTTACTTAAACAATGCACAGGATCCATGTGGAACACAGGCCCCAACTTTTAGACCTACAGTCTCAGGCTGTCATTTGTTTACCAATTATGATTTAAAATCTAAACGACAATTAATGTAAAACATTAAAATCGCAGAATTGTGTTTAATCCCCTTTTTTTAAATGTAAGAATTTGCTGCCAGTTTTGAATAGCAAACGTGAAAAACATTATATAGGACCCCATAAAGAGGTATCAGAATTTAAAACACTATTTTTAACATATAATAATAATAATAATAATAATAAATATCCTAGCAGTATAGAACAATCTAAGTACTAATAGATAATAATAATGAACAAACTAATAACGAAACTTAAATACAACACAATATTATAGTATACCATAATATTTAATACAAAAAGTAATATAATAATACTATAATAATTAACATAAATAAAAGTAATCATCATAAAAGTAATAATAACATAAAAACATTAATAGTAGCATATTAGTATTTTAATAGTATAAAATAATAATTAGTATAATAATAACAATAATCTTAATAAATAATACTTAATTCAATTATACATAATAATAATAATAATAATAATAATCATAATAATCATAATAATACATTAATAATAGTAATAAAATAATAATCATAGTACTAGTAACAACATAATAAATACGAATAATAATTTATTATTATTTTATTATGCATAATTGAAATATTATTATTACTTTATTATTGGTCATACTTAAAAGTAATAATCCACGTAATAATGAAATGAAAACGTGTGTGTGGTTTTTGGGGGGGGGGGTGGGGGTGTGGGTGTCTTTCTCAACCTTTTTGGCTATCACTGGTTGTAGCCTAGCAACATGTGGAGTGCTAAAGCAGAAGATAAGTTTCTCAGATCACCAGGTCAGGGGGCCGTTCAGGTCGGTTTAGAGCGCCGATAACATGGACCTGTAACATCCTTAATAAATGGGGAGGTGAAGAGGACACACCACACACAACACACCACACACACACCCACACACACACACCACACACACACACACACACACACACACACACACACACACAAGCAGCTACTACTACAGCTATATAACTGTCTGATCTGTTGGAATTGTTGCCTCTGAGGTTATCGATTACTTTTATTGATGTTTTTCTGACAACTGCATAAGCTGATGAGTCACAGAAACATCTGGAACTTACAGCTAGAAGTGCTCACGGTCCAAAAGCACCGAAATACAGCCCAAAGGCACCCAGGCACCTCTCAGAATGACCAGTTTCAAAGTCCTGCTGCTTTAAATGGTAAACAATAAACACGATGTGGGTGGAGTTATGCAGATGTGGGGCGTGGCCATTCTAATGAGCCAGTTTGTCATATGAAACTGAGCCAAATCTATTGTTTTTAACCCCAGGAACAATCGGCAGTCTGGGCTCCACAGTTTGTGAGTTGGTAGGTTCTCCAGATACCCAAAAGTATGTGAACAAGCACCAAAAACGCATTTTGAAGCAGGATTTTAAAATGAATTTGAACCAGTTCCTCTCTCTGAGTTTAAAACTACAGCAGAGTGTGGCGCTCCGTCTGGGATTATGCTGGTCGACTTAAAGGACTGAGGGGAATTGAGGAGGTTCGATAAACCCTTCTCTTTTTAACGCTCGACTAAATTCGGGGATAAAAACCTCATCAGCTGGAGGAAGACTTCCTAACGAGTTCAGAGTGAGATATTTCGGATATTTATAGAGCAGGTAGCAGCTGCTGCTTTTACACCCTTTACCTCACCACAAAAAGAGCAGTGTGTGTGTGTGTGTGTGTATAATCGTCCAATCCACTCTCTTCCCTAATGCGCTCGCACCCTTCACACTCTCAAATGAACCATAACACACTTTCACCCATCGGAGAGACGACCGCTCTCGCTCCTCCATCGCCTCCTCTTCAGCTTCCATTTTCAGCATTCCTCCTTCTCCTCCCTCACCCGGTCTCCTCTTATCACCTCCTGCTTAAACTTCCATCTTTTCCTCATCATTCATCTCCACTTCATCTTTCATTTAACGTCCTCATTTCATTTAATGCGCCTCCCCTCCATCATCAACTTCCAACTCATCTACTTTCCTCCTTCCTCACCTGGTCCCTCTCTTTTTAAACTTGGCTCTTTCTCTTTTTGCAGACCTCTCATACCTCCTCCTCAACCATCTACTTTTCATTTCATACCTTTCACATCTCCACCCCTTTACCCTCGCCTCCTCCTCCCTTTAGGTCCTCCACCTTCTCCATGCTTAAAGGCAACCCTTTCTCTTTCCAGACCTCTTATACCTCCTTCCTTTCTAGCTTTTCCTCCTCATTCACCTCCTCTTGCACGTCCTGCTCAGTCGAACCCTCTCCTTTTTCCCTCCTCCACATCCATTATCCCTGCTTTTTACCACCTTTTCCTCTTCATCATATTTATGGTGTTTTTCCTTGCCACTGCTGCCCTAGGCTTGTGTTGAGCCTGTGGCTCTACATGTTAGAAAGTCTGACTTCTCCCCTCTGGCCTCCATCATTTTCCGTTCACTTCGTCCTCGCCTCCTCCTCTTCATTCTAAATCTCTCGCTCCTCTTTCCTCCGGTGCTCTCCTCCCCTTTACTCTCTCATCCTCCCCCTTGTCCATTCATCTTTTCCTCGGACCGGCGCGAAAGGACAGCGGTGTAATTTTAGAAGCTACTCGAAACGTTCTTCAAAGCCACTGCGTTTTCAAAGAGTCCATAAATTTTTCCGGGACCGTATCTAAGCAACGGTCTCACGGCAGAGAGAAGTCTCCGAATGAAAGCCGAGATTTTCATTCTGATCTCCGTCCTCCCAAAAATCTCAATGAACCTTCTTCTAACAGATGAAGCGTCCGATGGTGCCAACCCGAAGACTCACGCAGACGTTTTGGCATCTCTGGCACACAAGCTCTGCAGGACCAAATTTAAATAACAAGCTTCTGCACAGTTTGAAGAATATCTGATGTTCCAAGACACCAGAAAACACCAGGCACGTGATGCCCGAACTGGCAAGAAGGCACCAAAACTCTAATGTTTAACTAGCTTCACCACAATGCTTGGACATTAAGGTTGCATGAGCTGCCCGAACCCAGTTTAACGGTCTACGCTGTGGAAATTGGCATGTTCTCCCTACAAGAGGCCTTACAGGTGCCTGGTCAATCTCAGAACCCAAATAAATACACGCCCTGAAATGGGCCGGCATCTTGGTCCAAGCAGATGCCAGGTGATTGGACAGTGCTGCCCTTAACTCAATTGCCTGGGCTTGTATGTTTGGAGTAATAAGCATTTTCATATCAAGTGCTCCATCTAGTGGACAAGAATCGAACTGACAATAAGGGAGACGATCCAAACCAGACAGTGATGAAGGATTTATTGAATTTTTACCAAAAAGAATCATTCCATTTTTTACATCTTTACAACCAGTGAAACAAACGAAGCCAGCGTAACTCCCTCAGCCCCTCTCGGGTCCGGCTTGAAATAAAACAATATACACAGGCAGTAAAACAAGGCACTGTGGGTAATAAGAGCGCTATCTGCGCGTGGTTTTGGATTCGAGGATCTGAACGACCAGGCGGTTCTTTAAGCCGCGCAGCTTGCTGCTGTAGTTGTCCTGCAGGGCGGCGCTCAGGAGCTCGCGCAGACGCCGCAGGCAGGGCAGACGGGCGCAGTCGGGGACATTTAACAGGGTGTGGAAGAAGAGCTGCCAAACCTCGCTGTGAGGGTTCCTGAGAGAGCGAGAGCGCGTGAGTTAGGCACGTCTAAGATTCTACGCAAGTTTAAAAAAAACAAAACCCCACTCACCTCTTAAAGACACCGTTCGTTTTCCAAACTCCTCCTTCGTTTCTCACTTGCATGTACGTTCCAAACAGCAGGCAGTGTACGGTACCGGCTACACCGAAATAATCCGTCTACACACACACACACACACACACCTGATTAAAGTCTATTCATAACACACAAAACAACCAAACATCACTGTCCTATACTGTAATGCTCAATAACCTGTTAAATCACTGTGTGTGTGTGTGTGTTACCTGATAGGTCCAGGGTCGGCCGCTGAGCATCTCCGTACACTGGAACCCTGAGGTCATGCAGCGGGCGGTGAAGGCGGTGCCATCGGGGAACAGGGACATATCAATACTCTGCCCAAAATCAATCAGCACCAAACCGTGGTCCAGGTTCTGATCATCAAAGAGCTCGTTCTCAAGGAACCTGTACAAACGAACGCACACACACACACACACACACACACACACCTTGGTAACTTTGGGACTTTGACATAATGATTACAATATCTTCTTAAATCTAACAGTAAGCCTAATCCTAAACCCTAATCTTAGCCCGGACTCTAACCTTAACCCTACCGCTGATCGTTAGTCCTGACCACAGTCCTAACCCTAACCTTACTCCTAACCTCCACAGATAACCTGTCCCTAGACCCTAGTCCTGACCCTAAGATTACCCCGGATTCTAAGCCTAATCTCAGTAACCTGAAGCTAATCTTGTGGCTCCTTTGGTTTCTGAACACAGGTTCCATCCAAACGTCCCAGCCAACAGCTGGGGTCCGTCCGACTCTCACAGAGCAGCGCATCGGACAGTCAGGGGTTCCAGACGGCCCTGGTGCCCCCGTGTTCGTACCTGTCCCCCAGCAGGAAGTTGTCGGGTTTGATGTCGGCGTGGATGATGTGTGAGGCGTGCAGTCGCTCCACCATGTCCAGGATGCAGACGGTGAAATAGAGAACCAGCGGCTGCGGCATCAGCTTCTCACTGCGGCTCTTATACAGGTTCACCACGTTCTACACACACAGGGACACACACACACACAGGGACACACACACACACAGGGACACACACACACACAGGGACACACACACACACACAGGGACACACACACACACACAGGGACACACACACACACACAGGGACACACACACGGACACACACAGCCCCCCTTGGTGAGGCGGTTGCCGAAGCTAAACTGTTTGTAGTTGGGTTTAGTTGGGGTTTCCTCACCAGCAGGGTTCCACAGGTGTGCGGCTCTCCGATCAGCACGCTGCCGTCACTGAACAGGTGAGCAGAGTGCAGGCGGTTGTACAGGTGACGCGCTCCGCGGTCAATGCGAGCGTTCAGCTGGGCGTTGATGTAAAACTCCCACGGGTTCGGCGGCTTCTGTACCTGCACAGGTGATCAATCAAACGTCATTCATACAGTCAGAGAACGGGGGGGAAAGCAAGCAATGAATTCTAAAGAGAAAAGAAAAAGCAGTGAATGACAAAAAGAAAGACATTAAAACTAAAGACAAAAGAAAGGAGAAAAGAGCAAGCAATGAATGCCAAAGAAAAAATAAAAATGAATGCTAAAGATGAAAGTAGAAAAGAAGAGGGGGGGAAAAGCAAGCAATGCTAAAGAGAAAAGAAAGAAGGTAAGAAAAAGAGCAATGAATGCTAAAGGAAAAAAGAAAGAAGAAAGCAGGGAAATCTAAACAGGAAAGAGAAAGAAAAATGAGGGGGAAAAAAGGCAAGAATTGAATGCAACGGAAAAAAAAAAAAAAAAAAAACAATTAAAAGCAATGAATGCTGAAGAGAAAAGGAGGTCGAGTGACCGACTCCCACACGTACCGATCACATGATCCACACAGGTTTCAGGCCTTACCTTCAGGATGAGTTTTCGGGAGGCGCCGAGGCTGGTGGCGTGGTACACGGTAGCGAAGGCACCCTGACCCAGGACGAAGTCGACCCTCAGACTCTCATCAGCTGGGAAACATGAACCCATCGTTACTCATCATCAGCACAGACCAGAAACCCCGGGACTAACCCCACCAGGGTGCAGGATCTGTCCCCGGGGTCTGTACGGTGCCCCTACAGCAGGGTCTGACAGAGGGAGGGAGGGGAGCACTTACCCATCTGTACAGAGAGTTTGGGGGTGATGGAGGGAACAGGGAAGGACCAGACGCTAAGGTTCGGGTACGAGGAGAGAGGCATACGCAGTCCAGAGAGGAGAGACAAGATCAGGTCCTCATCCCACGGGTCAGATATTAATACTGCACACACACACACAGAGAGAGAGAGAGAGAGAGAGAGAGAGAGACATACTGATTACACACGGTGCTTTTTAACCCGCACGTGGCCAAAAGTATTGGGACACTAACCTAAAATTAAGGGATTATTATTTTGGCAATAACACACACACACCAGGAGACAGACATTTACACACCCAGAGAAAGAGGGACAGACACAGAGTGAGAGAGTCAAAGCCAGATTCTTTCTAAAGCTCTTTTTACACAGGAGCACTGTCTCAAATCAGCTTTATAATGTTAGGATATCTTCTAATGTCCAAGCCCAATCCCACAGTGGCAAGGAAAACCCCAAACGTTATGAGGAAGACTCAAAAAGAACAACGACTTGCTTACAGCCCAGGTGTTATAAGTAAGAATTAAACTAATTTGCCTAATGAATACGTTCATTATAACAGTCTAAATAAACAGGAGAGAAATAAATATTAACATTAGCATTAGTGCTGGGAGATACAGCCTCATATCATATCACCAGTGTCATGTTTTTCCCCCTAACAGTCTGACCTACAAACATGCTCATCCATTAATACTGGGACATCTTTTGTAATGAAATGCACATTGTTGTGATTATAAAATAACTGATGGAAGCACAGAGATGAATTATTTATGATTTGTTGAATGTTTCATAACACCTTGAATCGTTTTTCAGTGTGTAGCGTTTGTAACCTCAGTTGTGAACGTATTAAGAGAATTTTAAAACACACACATAAAAAATAGTAATAAAAAAATAAAAATAAAAAAAAATCAATAACTGACACGGGCAAGAGTACATCCAATGGTTCTGAACATCGGTTTCGTTCAGTTTTTGATTAATATCCCAGAGCATATTTAAAATATATAATTAGAATATACTCTATAAATATGTAGACTAATATTTTAGAGAACATTTAGTATTTTGAAGAGAGAGAGAGAGAGAGAGAGAGAGAGAGAGAGAAATGTTCATCCTATAATTAGCTTAGCCAATAATCATCAGTCGGAGTGATTGATTAACCCTGATCAGCACCTGATTCAGTGGGATTAGTTACAGGCTGGGCCGGACTCATGGGAACATCATCCGGAACGTTCCTGGTGGGGGCTTGACGTGGCGGCGTCATCAAGTCCAGGTTGGGTTCCATCCGACGCCGTGGGTTCCCCGCACTCATGGGGATGGACCCCTCTGCCGCGGGTCTGGAGGTGTGAGGCGGGGACTGGACCATGACATCCAGGTCGGGTTCTGCGATGTGGGTCGGACTCTCGACCTGCAGCCAGCCGAACCCGGGCATGGGCGCAGGACTCATGGGGACATCCCGCGCCGCCTCTGGACTTTGGTGGATTGCTGAAAGGTGATGAGAAGACGTGCGATGGTGGAAGGATCTCTTGGGCAACAGGAGGTCGGATTGCTCCAGCGACTGCGGGTTCGAGTTGGAAAACACCTGATGTGGTTTGAATTCGTTCGATTCGGGCCTCTCCGGACTTTGGTAGATGCTCCAGCTTGGCTTGGGGCTCGGCTCGACCTGGGGTGGCGGCCTAAAAACACTAAGCCTGCGCGAGTCAAAGTTCGGGTTCGAGATAACGCAGGCTGCTTTGAAGTCGCTCTCGAAGTCCTGCTCGAGAATGCTGCGAGAGTGCGGCGTAAGCGCCGTGGCTTTGACCCCGGACCCTGAGCCGGGCCGCTCTGGGCTCTGGTAGACGCTCCAGCCGGGTCTGGTGCTTAAACTGCCACTCTGATCCGGGAAGGAGAGCGGGGCGAGGGACCGCCTGCTGATGGCGCTGGTGTCGGTCTGGTTGCAGTCGAGCCTTGGTACACTCGTGATCTCGCCCACAATGGTGCCCTGCCCTCTCAGGGTACACTCTGCGCCCTGGTGCTGCTGCTTCTCTTCAGGCGGGCTCTGCTCCAAAATCGGGCTGCAATAAACGGAAGTAATGCTTATTTCAGAAAATAAAAATGCCCGGGCGGGTACAACGTGGTCCTGTACCTGAGTTTGGCCGGTTGGCGCAGGAACGGGTTTTCATCCGGTGCACCGAAAGCTTCCGACCCTTCTTCTGCCAACACGCACACACAGAGATGATTCATTTATAAAGCAGAACAGATTTCCTACGTTTTATGCCCTTTCTTCCTAATGGGTGTTTATTAGGGGGGTGTGTGTGTGTGTGTGTACCCTGACTGAGCTGCGTGTCCCACGAGTACGGAGCAGCAGGGTGGAGCGGAGTCGACACCAAGTGGGCGGAGAGAGCGAAGTCACGCGTTCGATTGGGGCAGGCCGCCACGGAAGCGTGCCGAGCCCCCCACATAGCGCTGTCGTCCGTTAGAGACTCCGCCTCCAGAGAAGTGACCTGGATCAAGAGATGTCCCAAAGATGAGTCGTACAGATGGATCAATATAATCAAAAGGATCAATAATCAGTTCGAACACTGACGTTGGCTCTAGAGGTTTGGATCTCCATCAGCGCTCGAGCTGCTGCAGGTTTGGGCTTCATCACCTCCCGCTGCTCACTGAGGGGAACAAGCCAGAGCTTCGGTTAGAAAACTAAACGAAGAGAGTTCCCCCGCTCCTAAGGCACCGGACTGTGGGCTTCAGTCCTAACAGAGCAACAGAATTGATCAATAACTTTATTAAACAGAAACACAGACTGATCAGCTTTAATTTATTAATAAAGAAAGTTGATTTCCATTCAGTAAATAAAATGGGTCTGATTTCTAGAGCAGGCTGTTACTAAGATCCACTGTTCTACCCACAGAATCCAATCAGAGGGAGATCCCAGTGTTAGAACCAAAGCACAGGATCAGCGTTATCATTTAAATTCCTCAATTAGTGATTCTAAATTAGTTATATAAAGCTAAAGAAAGGAAGAAATGCTAAGGAGAATACTGAGAAAAAAGAAAGTCATGAATGCTAAAGAAAAGGATAAACAGAATACCGAGAAATAAAGGAAGAAAGAAGTGCTAAAGAGAATACTGAAAAAGAAAACTGAGGAATAAACAAATAAAAAGAAAGGCTAAACAGAATACTGAGAAGGAAAGAAAGAAAGGCTAAAGAGAATAGTCTTTAAAGTTCCTGCACAGGGCTTTTATTCTGCCACACCAGCAGATTTCAGGCTTATAACTTGGTCTCATCTGTAACGTGATTCATCACTCATTCATTCAGTCATTCATAATAAGCCGTTTAATAAGCTCAGTATCAGCACTGTTGTGATCCAGAGTATCGTATCGGCGCATCGGTAGTCTTTTGTTATCATTAATCCTCATTACCCTTTGATCTCGGCATTTTCATCCTGGTAAATCGTGAATGGAACGGAGGACGAAGGATCCACAGCAGGAGCGAAACCTACAAAAACAACCCAATAATTACAGAAAAGGAATAATGTACACAGGAACAAAGCCACTCGTGTGACCCACCCCACCCCACCGGTCATCGTGGTGCTCCTCTCGAGGCGGTCCTCGTGGGCGGGGTTAGTGCTGGTGTTGAACAGCGTATCGTGGAGCAGCGTGGGAACCTGGAACATGTGACTGATCAGATCTAAAGACAGAGGAGGAAACGGAGCTGCGATCAGAACCCGGTGATGTCCCGGAAGTGTCCTGCGCCCGCTGTGGTGTGCTTACCCAGAGCCTCCCGGGTGTGCACGGTGGGAGAGGGGAGTGGACGTGAGGGAGTGGCCGTGATCAGACCCAGCGAGGTGTTAGGGGTGATGTGAGAATGATTCAGAGCACCACAAGTGGCTGAGATACAGAGAGAGAGGAAAACACAGAGATGAACTCCAGGCATCTAAGACACTGTGGCAGTGGAAGAGAGTTTGTATTCCCCACTCACCCTCCACACTCAGGTTCCCGTCCGGCTCTCTGTGCACGGAAACGTCACTGTAACGCACAAATGTTTTATTAAACCATCTCTCTGCCCCACTCTTGTCTTTTGCTAAGCGACTGGAGACAGTTATGTCTTGCCATCGCTTTGCTTTTCCTCCCGTAAGGCACTTGCTCAGCTGACTCTCAAAGCTTTTCAAATCCTTCGGATTCGGCGATGGTTTGCTCACAGACCTCATCGATGGTTCTTTGTTCAGCATCGACACCGGTGACTAAATTCCGATATAGATGGCAGACTGACATCTTGAGCGACCCTTCAAACCCAAACCCCATTTTCCTGGCACTTTTAGGTAACTACGTAACTTGTATGATCGGTATAACCGAGGCTGTGGCACTGAGGACGCAATTATGGTTGTGTAAAACACCTTAAGCAAAACGTTCCCTTAACCATTTCTCAAAGCTTTGCAGAAAAAATGCCTCCAGTGTACCTAAGGGGTTAAACGTTCCCTTAAGTATCAAATGTTCCCCAAATCCAAGAGTTCTGTCTGCTCCGAATTGTCAAAATACAATTTGTTAATATGTACATGTTATATAAAATTTGAATCACACCCTCACTGGAAGAACTGTGACGAGGTGGGCGATATGGTAAAAATAGCATGTCACAATACTTATCACCACACACACGATCGCAGGCAATGCATCAGTAGAGACAGATTCTTAAAAGCTGCTACTCAGACATTATCCCGTACTCAGTAAAGTTATTTATATTGAAAACGTGCTGCAGGTCATCCAATTAAACATGATTAATTACACTCCCTATAGTGTAACGTGCAGTTACTCAGCTCAGAGAAGCATATCGACTATCACAATAACAAAGTATCGTCATATTGCCCACCCCTAATCTGCATATAAAATTACTTAAAAAGGGAAAAAAAAATAAATAAAAGGAGCCCAACAGAAAAGGAAAAGAACTAGAGCATATGTTAATCTTTGCCAGTAAAGATTTGTGATGAACTTTTTTTTTTTTGGCTGGAGGAGGAGAGGGGGCAGCTTTTTAGATACTCAATGGGGGGAAAAAGTTGGGAACCACAGCTTTAGTAATCAGTATTAAAACCCTTAAGGGTAAAATTATTTAAGGACACAAAACCTGATCTTACCTCCTGAAAGATGGAGAACACAGTGCTGAGGACACGAGAGTGTTATTGAGGTTTTTGGTTTGTTTTTCAGATGAGGAGTCGTTGCCATGGAAACGACAACAAAACCCCTTAGTTACGTGAACCGTCCGAGGGATTTTACGCAACACACTTACGCAATTCCCTGGAGTAACGAAAAATGTTCCCTTTAGGTTTATACTTTAGGTTCGCATGTATGATGTGATTTGGGACACAGCCCATGTTCGAGGTGTAACAGCTACTGTGTGTGTGTGTCCTTCCCAGTACGCACCGCTCCAGTTTGTCCTGCTGCTGGACTCCGCTCACACACACCTCCCCGGTCTGCATCTCGTCTCGGCTCTCACACACACTCTGGTCTATCCGCTCGGGTATCGGACTCGCCCCGCCGGCGGAGTGTCTGCGCGGTGCCGTCTGCGCAGACGCACGCGCGGCTGCACCCAGTGTGTGAGGTGAGGGTGGCTGGGGCGCGAGCGCTCGAGCCGAGGACCCTGATTGGTCAGCGGGGTCCTGAGTGGGCGGATCCTTCGGTTGGTCGGTCAGTTTGCTGTTCAGCTCCTCTAACAGCTGCTTCATCCTCACAACCTCCTCTTCCTCCTCCTCACACCTACGCAATGCCTCATCTACACACACACACACACACACACACACACACACACACACACACACACACACACACACACACACAGAGAGAGTTATGCTCAAGTACCGTGTATCCACAACAATAGAAATACCTCAAACCTTTGACCTGTGAGTCGTCTTACTCTGTGTGTGTATATATATATATATATATGTGTTCTCACTCTGCAGTCTCTGCAGCTCCTGCAGTCGGAGTTTGTTGAAGTATCTGCGTGCTCTCAGCTCCTCGAAGCTCAGCTCTGATCCCTCACACACCAGCTCACCCACACAGTACATGGACACACACGACACACCAGCGCTCCTACTGCCGCTACCGTCACCATCGCCGGGACGAGGGTTATTATCAGACCGAGAGATACTGAATGGAGCAACACACACACACACACACACACACACACACACACAAAAAATAAAAACATAAAAATGAGTACCAACCCAAACATGTACAGGGATTATTTGTGATTTAAAGCAAAACAAGCCTGGTAATACACTAACCTCAACATTACAGAGCAGACTGGGATATTAAAATTAAAGATTTGAAATGATAATATTAATTATATGACGTAGTTACATTAAATAATACAAGTTAAACTTGAATATTTTAGATAGTAAAACCTTTCTTACATGCGAACCATTCTGTCCGTGGAAAACAGCGCATTCTCCACCTCCTTAAACAAAATCAGACAAACAACAGGTTATTAAAAACATCACCGAGCCTAAAAGACCATACAGAAAAATAAAATGACAGGTGGTTATAGTTATAGGACATGTCCTGACCCAGTGCTGTGAGTGAGTGAGTGTGTGTGTGTGTGTGTGTGTGTGTGTGTGTTGATCGTACTTTACACTGTGGCTGCAGTGTGCTTTGGTCTCTCTGTCTGGGCTGCTGATTAATCAGCTGAGAATTCTGCAGAGGATTTCTCACTGCATCTGTTACAGAGATTAACGCAGAAAATAACCATCCTGATCCAGAGTAACAAACATTTGGGTAGGAAATCACATTACACAAAGCTGAGCTTAATTGTAAAACCTCATTACAAACGCACACAAAAACAAAAACACCACAGGATCAGCCAGACAGCTGCTCAGAGTGTTGCTGGGTCTGAGAGTGTAAGGAAAAGGGTATAGATGGAGTCTCGGTGTGGTAGTTTGCCTCTACCTGCACCTTCCACTTCCTATCTATCAGTATGAAGCTCCAATTTTGGTTAATACAGGGATTCATTATAAGACCCATTCATGAAGAAACTCAGAGACAACAGAGGAGATTTTCCTCTCTATACAGTATTAACACTCCAGATCTTACAGAAATGCAAATTTACTACAGACAGACAGAGAGAGAAACAGAACAAGAGAGACAGAACAAGAGATGTAGAGCAAATGAGAAAGACAGAGACAGAGCGAGCAAGATAAACAAAACAAGAGGCAGAGCAAGCAACGAACGAGAAAGATGGAGACAGAGTGAAAGAGACAGAACAAAAAGGTGATGTAGCTTAATACTGCTCCACTGTATTAAGCTACATCACTAAACTAGACACAGAAACGAGGTACAGATTATTCCTATAAGAAGTGCTGTGTGTGTGTGTGTGTGTGTGTGTGTGTGTGTATATATATCTGCTGATCGGATTAGGCATTATCCTGCTGTATCGGAAAATTAAAAGAGTTGGGTCAGTTGTCAAAAGTCCCCAGAAACTGCCCAATTTGATTGAAATGGTGGGCAGAGCCGTTGGAACTCAGACTGCGCATATTAACCGCACTATGGAATCCATCATGGAGAAACAAACGGATTTGCGAAAGGAGGTAAATCATCAGAGATACATTGGTTCTGAGTGTTAAAATTTTAGAGCTCAGTCAAAACAAGCCATTTCTACTCTCGGCTTCCCTAATGTCAGCAACGGCCTCGCTGATAAGAAATTCCTCCAGAGGATCTGTTGCTAAGTACCTACCTCCCATCCACTGACTTTTTCATTCTGGCAGTAAGTGCTGTATACTGCCATGTTATCGCGAACTTTGTACAGACTCTTTCTGCGCAAGAATGTGAACGGACAGAACTTTTTGTCCCTACCCAGACCAAACGCCTCCACTCTAAGCTTAACTTCACCAAGGACGGCGGGACAGGTCTGCAGGGCGCACCGAAACGGCTGCGCACACGGATGGCTGCTTGTCGTTTTGGTTACTTTTCCCGATACCCACATCCCTACCAGTGGCTAGTGTGTGTCTGTGTTATGTTTATGCGCTTGTGTGCTGGAAGGAGTTCTCCTTCTTTCCCAATGTGTTCATTATCTGTTGTTTCTTCTAAAAAGACATTTCGTTGCCTTGTACTTGTACATGTGTAATGACAATAAACTGAATACCAAAAAAAAAAAAACCATATATATATATAGATAGATAGATAGATAGATAGATAGATAGATAGATAGAGATTATGATCTGAATGTTCATTATCCAATCACATTTTGCATGAGACTCTACATCATCAGGTCCTAATCCTCAGTAATGCAGCTTTCTCACCTGAGGGAGTCGACTGAGATTTCCCGGTTCTGCTCTGGAATAACCTGTAACAATAATAAACCCTAAATTAGTTATTTAACACACAGAGACACACACAGTGCAAGGGGAGTGCGTGTTCCGTACTGATCTCAGACCTGTAGTGGTGCTGCAGGGTCTCAAGAGGTTCGGCGCGGTTCTCTAATCCTCTCTCATAAACCTGCTCGGCCTGACTCGGCTGGTTCGCCCTCTCGCACTGTTCGGCCCACGAGACGTACAGAGCGGCGTGCCTCGTCCCGACGCCGTGCCCGTGCACCGCGCTGTACAGTTTGACCGGATCTGGGTGAAAGCTGGCCTGAATGAGGGACAGAGCAAAGCAGAGCCGTTAGGTCGCACGCGTGTTGATCCCCGGCTGAAGCCCGAACAGACTGCAGCTTACACATCTGATGCAGTGCTTGACGTATCGCACGTCATCGTGGTAACGTTTATCCTGCAGAAACGTCTGGACCAGGCGGTCCAACACCACACACACGCTGCCCTGCTCCCCAGAGGGCAGGCCTCGCTCCAGAAACTCCACGAACCTGTCATGAACACAATGTCTAAACAAGGGGGTCCCACGGCTAAATCGTTCACAGAGCTGATACTCACTTATCCCAGGCATCCAGAGGATCATCACCGGAATAGTTCCTCATACTCTCCTCGAACCCCCTGCATTTTAAAACAAACACGTTTAAATCCGAGGTCCAGCCCAGGTCACAAGCACAAGACACACACACACACACACACACACACACACACACACACAAAAACGCCAGTATGACTGGATCATCCCTGGGGCTGCAAACTACTTAAACGCAAAAACGATGGGTTTAAAACCTTTAATACTTTGTAGCTCACTGTGTCCAACATGAGGCTGTAATATAATATTATTACAGGGCTTTATTGCTATTATCCTTATTTTGCTGCCATTTTTGTTATTCAGGCCATAACCCATAACAATACAAGGATGAATTAATTACATAACAACGTTTCATGATCCATATAATCAATCACATATAACCCAATTCTGAACCAGTTACCTATATGCACCATATATCCACAAATAAATTATTTACAGATATTTCACCAAAACAGCCAACTTTATTTAAACCGTACTTATGCTTATGAATCGATTAAAGCACGTTTAAATCGCCAACATCGCAAATCCAAGCAGAAGTGCACAAACCTCTCCCTGATTAGTGCTTATATACAGTAACTGTACCACAGCTGCCTGACCATTAACACAAACCATAAAATCAAACTTAATCCACTCACTGTCACATCGTTTATACTAAGACTCCATAGCTAAGCAGCTCACGTTAGCACTCACAAACACCGAGCAAAACACTTACTGTAAATAAAAGTGAACAGCCATCGCTTCACTCTCCCAACCGACCGTACTTAATTCAAACTAAACTTATTAAACAATTACTTTGCTGAAATTACATATTAGAATGCGATAACTCCGGGCTAATGCTAACGCAATCGCTAAGATACCTCTACACTTCCTTTGCGGCTAACGGAACGTTTTCAAATCGCCCGCTTCAACCAACCAGGAGCAGCCGAAATCCAGCTCAGCCAATCAGATTCGTGACCACTGACAATAAGGGTCTGAAGGAAAGGGCGTTACACAGATGTCAGAAGGGATTTGTAAAAATCCTAGAAACTTCAAATAGACTGTGGCTATGTATTACACGTTGGTTCCATTATATTCCAAATGTGTTGTTTTCTAAAACATCTCAAACAACATGACACGCTGCAAAATGTATTTTTCGCGATTTGTAGTTCAGATAAATACGAAAAACTACATATCCTATAAACCCGCCGTCTGGGTTCGAAAGATGGCGTTATTCAGGCTTCGAACGCGAATTTCGCTTGTTGTTTAAAAGTATAGAATAACATATGGCTATGCATTGTGTATCATATAACTGGTGTCAGAAGCAATCAGAAGCTTCTTCTTGCCAACTCAGCCAATCAGATTAGTGACCCACCATATAAGTATGGACCATTGTCCGTAGGAGATCACAGAAGTCAAGAACTGAATTGGCTTGTTATTGAAAATGGTATGTTATGTATCCACCAAGTTGTTTTTCGAACCTTTTCAGACGTCACCACACGCTGCAGTGATTTTCTTCGCTATTTGTACCTCAGACACTGACCAAGAAGTACATATGTCCTAGTTACAAACCCACCGTGTGTACATGGTGGCATTCCTTAGACGTCGAACGCGAATTTCGCTTGTTATTTGAATTCACATACACATACAAACCATTACGGTTAGGTATCACGCATTCTACACGTAATGTGTTATTTTGAACTGTTTTATACAACAGTGTTTGTACGACGTTATATTTCAACGTTTGTAGTTCGGGAAAATAAACTACACATGCGAACAACCCATTCTAGTAGGTGTACCGTGTGGCGTCAAATGGGAACCAATCAGGACCCGATTAGATCTAGCTCAGCCAATCAGATTCGTGAGTCATATATGAGGCAGCGTCCATCGTCGGTAGAAGACGGTTACTCAGATTTCAAAAGCTTTGCTCGTTTGAAACAGAATCGTCTCATTACTGCGTGTGTGTTTGGTATTAATCACTTTTAATGTGTGATGCTTTTAAATCGTTTCAAACATTACACGCTGTAAAACGGGTATCTTTCGCCATTTGTAGTTCAGATCGCCTACAAAGAGCATCCTGCTGTGTTCTAGATTTACTGTGGCGTTAGCGATCAGTGTGGTAAACGGCAGCTGAGTGACATTACTGATTTAACTAAAGATTCAATTATAGTCGTGTTTTTATTAAAAGTCATATTTTCTAACGATACATAAGAGGCTGATATGTAGTGCACAAGACTACAACCGTGACATGGCACTGTTTTCATGTAAAATACAGAACCAACCAAAACTGATCTAAACCTATCTAATCAATATTGAAAGTTCATAACAGAATATCTAACTGAACAGTGAAATCATTAGGGATATAATCATTAATTAATGAAACGATAATCACAACAAACAAATCCAAGACTCTCGAGTTTGCAATATAAACATTTTTATTGGGCACAAAAAACAGCATGTGAGCACCATCAGACTTGTGACATCATTAAATAACATACAAAAAAAAAATATGACGGGATACAAAAACGTAACAATGATCCAAATCCGCAAGGCTCCCCCACCCCCCCTGTAAACACGGTAACCCTGAGCGTGTAACGGAGCTAGCTACACGATCACACTCGAGGATCTGCAGGAGTGCTGCTGTAACGGCAGACCATACAGAACTTGGAGCACCAGGAGTAACGATGATCCTGCTTGCAGACGCCACGTCCAGATATTATTAGTGCTGCTCAAACGTCCTCATTTTAGAACCGTTAACGTCCTCTTTGAAGCAGTTTTCAGATTTACTCTCCCGCCACCGCCTGCATCTCGACCTCTCTCTGAGCAGATGTTTGATCTTTGGTTCAGGGGAATGAGAAACGAAAGATGTAGCGGCGGAAAAGTGTGTCGCGCCCCAACCGCCGGCTCCTGTGCGGATTAGGAGTGAGCGAAATGCAGGCAGAAACGCAAGTTCTTCCAGCTGATCTTTCACCTTTGAGATGAACTGGGATAACGACCGAGTTGACTGTGCAACATCAGACACTTAACCATGTTCCAAAATGTAATGGAAGCTTCTCAGCGGAGCGAAGGCTGGTGTAGCAGCAAAGGCCTAATACCTGTGCTCTTAGATGGACTTTTTGGCGCCCACAAACTTGGCTCTAGTTCAAACAGCGCATCGTTAGATTTGCAAAGGTCTTAATGATTGTGTCAGGAGTGTGTGGGCGTCTGTAAGCAGGTGGTCACTGAGCTGGCTCCATGACTAGCCTTGGAGAATCATACTCAACACTAAGTTCATTCATAAGAAATCAGCCAAAAAAAGTGTATATCAAAAGAATTACTAACGGCGCGAGGAAGACCAGGCGTTTAGACTCGGAGTCCGAGTTTCTCTCTCTCTCTCACACACACACACACACACACACACACACACACACACACACACACTCTGTCATACACACGCAGTCTGACTGCGCGATCAGAACGATGGCATCGCTCCTGTGCATAAACGCGTATAAAAGGCCTGTGCGATTAAAGAGGCGGATCGAAAAACGAATCCGTTATCATAACGTCATCAGGTTCAGAACCGAACCACGTGAACTCTTAGGCCACCTAAGATTTTATTACCATAAAAAAGATCCCATGATGCAGCTTAAAAATCCCACACGTCTCCCTAACCGGGCCCGAGATGGAGGAACGCCAGATCAGGCTCAGGTCTTAAATATTATGATTGTATTCGCCAGTTTCTCTCGAGGGTTCGGACCCTATACCGCCCCATCTGACCTGGGCATTGCCTCCGATTATGCCCTCAGCAAAACGTCTATGAAATGCAACAGCCATCGGCACGTCCCCCATCCAGGGCTCCAATACAGAGACGTATGGTAATAACACAACTATTAAAAAAAACAAAGTGCAAAAATGGATATTTACACAACAACCACATCTTCAGTGAGCGACAGTCGGCTCTCAGAGGAAACCTGGAAGCAGGACCCTGTGTGACGACGTCCAAACTCGGAACCCTGTTAACTACACAGTGAATCGTACCTCGTATTCGCGCCCCAGGCGCTGCGGTTTGGGACACGACCATCATACAGAAGCGCGTCACGTGCCGATAACGTACTCCATAATGTGATTTGGGACATGACTGTAGTGCACTGATGGCGCACTACATAGGCAATAGTGCGGGTTGGGACACAGTTGCGGTGTTAAGTGGATAAGCTGCGTTTGGGACAGTCAGATCGGAGTGACCATGAGCGATCTGGGACACGACCGCAGCGCACTGATGGTATTTTGTGTTAAGTAGGCAAAAGTGATTTGGAACACGACAGCTGTGAAGTGATGGTACCAAGGACGTTACATACACAATGTTGTGGTTCGGGACACATCCACTGCAGAGAGTATTAAGTGCATCACGTAGCCAACATTGTGGTTTTGGACACGACTAACATGCTGACGGCATTAAGTGCACTATGTAGGTAACAGTGACTTGGGGGCACACCCGGTGTCCTGACCGTAGCTGCGTCCCATTTCAGGGGCCATCTTGAAGGCTCCTTCGTACGCGCCCTTCTTATCCACGATAGTGGAGGATCCAAAATTTGGATCCCTCGCCCCCCAACAAATCTCGAGGTCCACTGCGTGCTGCGACGCCAACCGGGAAGAGCAGACCGGTTCATTTTGGTTCGTACTTCACCGCGGCCTTCGGAGGATGCCACCCGTGAAATGCAACAAGTGCATCATGTAGCCAACAGTGTGATTTGAGACACGACCAGGGAACTGATTGTACTGTGCATTACTTAGGCAAGGGTGCGATTTGGGACATGCCCACCGTGCAAACAGGATTGAGTAGATGATGACTGATGGTCGTGTGGTTTGGGACACGACCAGACTGACAAGTATTGCAGTGCACTAAATGGTGAGCAGCTTGAGCAATTTGGGACACATCCACCCTGTGTTGTTCACTATATAGCACACTATAGTGAAAAGACTGCAATTTGGAACACATCCACCTGCACTTCACCCCAAACTCCATACAAGTGTCTACGCACTGTGCAGTGGACAGTCATTTGGGACACATCTGGTGTGGTCCATGATCCAGTGCACTATATAGTAAATAGGGTGCATGGTTTGCGAAACCTCCACAGTAAACTCTGTGCCCTATGTAGTGAGTAGAGTATGGTTTGGGATACATCCAGTAAACTTAAGTGCACTGTAGAGAGAACGAAGTGCAGTTTAGGACGTGTCCAGTGTACTATCTAGGGGAATGGAGTGCATTTATGCTCACTATGTAGTGTATAGAGGGTGCAAACTTGCACACGTCCACAGTGGGTTGGCTGTTCTGTGCACTATTCCCGACATGGGGTGCCAATTGCATTTAAGCACTTCATGTAGTGATTTGGGACACATCCCTATAGGACGGCGCAAGTGCACTATGAAGTAATTAGAGTGTGATCTGAGGAACAGGGAACTGGTTTACATGCCCTGTAGTGAATAGTGTCATTTGGGACAAGTCCAGAGCGAACGATTGTGTTTATGTACTTAAGTGATGAAGTGCACTATGTAGTGAATAAGGTACAGTATGGGACATCGCCGAATTAGGTTAACATTCAAGCACACTAGAGGGACTGCCGAGGTCGTGCTGCAGTGCTGGTTGGGACGCGGCTGTGTTTGGGTGGCACCGTGTAGTGAACAGGGTGTGGTTTGGGACACGCCCACAGTGTAGGCTGTAGAGCACCTTTAAGCAGCGACGTTAAGCTCAGTGCTGCAGCAGCTACAATTTCTCTCTCTGCTCCTCCTAAGGCAGGAAGTAGAACTGGACGGCAGGAAGTGGATCTTACCCGCCGTGTCCCCCGGCGCCGTCTGAGAGGAAGCCGCGCTTTAACGAGCCGCTCTTCGCTCAGAGGAGTTTTTCAGCGCTGCTCTCGGGCCCTGATCCCTGCTATTCAGGTGACAAAAGGAACAGCCATTAGATTCAGAGTCACACACACACACACACACACACACACACACACACACACACACACACACACACACACACACACACACATACGTAAGACAGCAATCCATAAACGAGGAGAAACTGCTTCTAAACATCCACCCATTCATTCACATCCTAGATGTTGCATGCATGGTGCTGGTGGCACCCTGGTGGACACAAGTAGAAGTGCGCCTCAGATTTAACCACGTGATTTAAAAAGGGAGCAATTTGGAAAAAGCACTGGAGGGGAAGGGACAGCATCATGCACGGGTGGGGGGGTGGTGTCCTGAAATTTGGATCAGCGTGCAGCACAGACATCGGGGAGAGGAGGAGAAAAGAACGCTCACTGAAGCAAAAATCTAAACCGAGCCGAGAGAGTGCAGCTCGAAACACGCACATACAAACGAGGCATGCAGAGACCCCGAGTGTGTTCACATGGACGGGATACGAGCCGAGAACACGGGTTCGACTAGCAACCCAGAAATCAGATTACTGCGCAAGGCCAGCAATAATGCCACTAATTAGAAACGCAGTTTAGAGTTGAGACTCAACATTTCATGGTCTAATCAAGATCTGAGATCAGCAGAAAAAAAAACATCAACTTTTTTTGTGCATGTATGAGAGAGGCGATACGCAAACACCACCACAGCGGTGATGTAGGTTCGGGTCCTGGGTCCGCACAGACCCTAGGCGCTGCAACAGCAACCCTTTCCAAGCCTCTTACTGAAAGCCCCAAAAACAAACAAAACACATACATTAGCATCATCCTTCACAAACTGACGAACTCCGACGCTGCGCCAAACGTAATCAGAGCCCGTTTTAACGGCCGCGTCTTTCGGCTGCACTGGAATCAGGCTGACCGATCAGAGCTCGGTTTTCAGTCCGTGGTCCCACTGTTAAAACGCACATTCTTTATGAAAAGGCCACGAGTCGGCTTTAGAATCTAGGGTCAGGCTCCGATCCTGCAACCCTCACCAAGATGAAACGAGAAATGCACGAGTTTGACCCCGTCATATTCTCATTCCACCAGCGTT
Source organism: Ancistrus triradiatus (assembly GCA_025084515.1). Taxonomy (NCBI): domain Eukaryota; kingdom Metazoa; phylum Chordata; class Actinopteri; order Siluriformes; family Loricariidae; genus Ancistrus; species Ancistrus triradiatus. Next base: position 169,802 of record JAJAGP010001494.1, read on the forward strand.
AAACTAAAGTTAAAAACTAAAGTAAACACGATTCGGGACGCAACCTGACCTGAGCCACCATGAGGCCCAAAATCATTAGAGCGACCTGCTGGTCTCGGGGATCCATGTAAACACACTTGGAGCACGAGAGAGAGAGAGAAGGAGAAAGAGAGAGAGTCTCTATATGCAAACCTGACGTCCTTTTTGGGTCCACAAGGCGCTTTGGCTTTTCAGAATTTAGCAAAAAAGCAATTTGAGGAGAGGGTTTGGTGCCGAAACATGAATTTGAAACACTGTTTTTGGGTTTTGTACACGGGCAGGCGTGTGTTTTTATTGGAGCAGCAGACAGACAGCAAAGGATTACAAGCCAAAATATGTATAAACAAGACACGCTAAATTTTTACTACCATTAACATACAAAGGTTTTTTTTTCCTTTTTTTGTTTCTCGTCATCGTTTTCTTTTGGTTTTGCATTTTTCTGTTGCTGTTACCCTACTTAAAACATGGAGACCAAACCTGCTATAGAAACACACAATCAGGAGAGCCAATAGACAATTCAGCACATGGTACGCATGGTTTAACCCCCAAATTTGATTAAAAGGTTGGAATTGAGTGTAAAAACAAAAAATAAAATAAAACAAAACCAGTGTGTGGGAGTGTCACAGGCAAGTCCAAGTGGGTTTGTTTTTCGTAAAAATATGTACAAGAAAAGCCATTTTTTCCTCTCTTTTTTTTGAAAGCTTGACACGGAGCCCAATCGAAACAAAAACAAAAACAGTAACGATAATGAAGCCGAGCTCTGCGTCTGTTCTACTTCCACTGCTGGCCGAATGAATCCTGATAAAACTCCTGGTCGGATTTGTAGCCGTAACTATCGCCGCCCTGGAGCGGCTGCTGCGCGATCGGCTGCGAGCCCCAGTTCTGATTATGGCTATAATTACTGTTAACCTGGCGCCGTTTGGAATCGGGCTGGCTGTAGCCATCGGCTTTGCGTTTGCCTCCTACATTCCCACCGCGTCCACGTACCCCTCGCGGCCCGCCTGCTCTCCTCCTAGCTCCGCCCGCTCCGGGTCCACCTTGCCCTCCGCGCTGGGGGAACCCGGCCCTGCCCCGCGGAGGGGCGGCGCCGCGACCCCCTCTGGACGCGCCTCTGGGCGGGCGCTGGCTCCGCCCCGGGAAGTCGTCGTAGCCGTAGTAGGGGTCGTCGTAGCCGCCGCGGTAACCGTGGTAGTCGTAGCCATAGTAGTCGTAGTAGTCCTCGTAGCCGTAATAGTCGGGAGGGTACGAGTAGCCTCCTCGGGCTCCGCCCCTGCCGCGGCCCCTGGGCGGGGGCGGGGGAGCGTGGGATGGGCCGTAGTAGTAGTACTCGTCGTACCTGTGCAGGGGGAGAGGTGTCTCAGGAACCAATCACAGCATCGAGCTGTAGGATTCCCCACATTCCCATACATGTGGCGAAAGTATGTGACCCCCTGCTCTCTGCATCCCTTTCTCCTCCTGTTCTTTCTTCTATTTCTGCACTCCTTTCGCTTGCTTTCGTTCATGCTTTTTACTTTTCTCCTCTCCTTTTTCCCTTTCCTTATTTACTTCTCCCCTTTATCTTTTTAAATAGTCTTCCTCTCTATGACTTTGATTCAAACTTCTCTCCTCCTTTTTTCCTCTTCCTCATTTATTTATTCTCATTCCCCACTTTGCTTGCTTTCCTTCTTTTTTTCTACTACTTTTCTCCCCTTCTTTCCTTTCTCTTGTTTTTGTTCCTCCCCCCTTTCTCTGTTTCCTCTTTTCCTTTATTGTTTTTATAGTTCTTTACCCCTTTCCTTTATGCTTTTGTCTACTCCTCTTTACTTTCCTTGTTTACTTCAACTTTAATGTCATGTTTTTCTCCATTCATGATTTAATTTGCTACTCTTCCTTTGTCTTTTCTCCCTTTCCTTTTTTCTCATTCTAACCTTCACTTGCTTGCTTTCCTTCCTTCATCCTTCTTTTTCTACTTTTCTCCCCTTATGTTTTTTCTTTTGTTCGTTTTCTCCTCCCTTTTCTTGGTTTCATTCAGTTTTTCAGTTTTCCACTTCCTTCCCCTCCATTTTTTCTGCCTTATTTGCTTCTATCATCCTTTCTCTTCGCTCCCTCTATTTACCCCCTCTTCCTTTATTTGCCTTCTCTCTCCTTTCTCTTCTCCCTCTATTTTCCTTTTCTTTTCTTTTTGTTAAAAATGCCTTAATGGGGGTGTTTTTAAGTCCTATTTTTGGGAAGCAGGAAATGGAAACCTCACATTTGGTTTTTTTTTTTTTTTTTTTTTTTTTTTGGGGGTTTTTTTTTTGCCCCCGCCCCTTTCCCCTCTGGTCCCCGCTCCTTGTTTTTTTTCTTTTATGGTCCCCCGTGATGGCCTTGGCGGGAAACCACACACCCACCCTTCTCGAGGTTTTTTTTTTGTCCCCTCCCTCCAGAGGTTTTTCCCCCGTTCATACCCTCCAGGGGCCTGTTGGGACAGAGGGCGCCCGTTAGCGCCACGCCTCCCCCAGTTACAACCCAAACACAAACAGCCAAGGTCCTGCTCAACACTTTAAAGAAAAAGCATTTTTTTTTGAACGGGGGTGCGCACCGATTTGCCGCGCCTGTAGATGGCGCCAGTAACGGAGTTATGACTCCCTCTGTCCCGCGTGAATTACAGACAGACTAAGGCCCGACTCGGATCGTACGAGAGTACGTAGTAACGTGTCCTAATGTTTTCAGCCAAACTAAGTGTGAGGAATCCGCGTGATGCCGGCATCGTGACGCCCTGTGGCCGACCCTCGTTTACCTTGAACACCCCAAAAAAAAACCGCGCCCTTCTCTCTCCCTCGAAGTGTACGAAGGCGTAGTCTTTCAGCTTCTGACCCTCTCGAGCTTCCCGAACTCGCCGAACGTGGTTCTCCCCAGGATTTCCCCCTCCGTTCACTGTGTGGGACAGGTTCCTCACAAAAAAGGACCTAACCTGCACGGAGCAACAAAGAAACACATGCATGTATTTTGTTGGGGTGTGTTGTGTGTGTGTGTGTGTGAGCACTGCGTTTGTGATCCCACTTCGATCACGCCCAGGCCCGGCACCGCCTCTTACCTTAGCCATTGACCTCAGGGGTCGGGGTCCTCTATTGGGGGGGTCGGCCCACTCCACCGTCACCAGGGCCCCCCACACCTTGACTTTGCCGCTCATTAAGCGGCGCCGGGCCTGAGCCGCCGACTTGTGGTCCTCGTACTCGAGGAAACAGAATCCGCGGTTCTTCTTCTTGTCGTCGGGCTGGGTGTAGAGGATCACGTCGTTCATACCCTCTGGTCGGACAGACAAGGGAGAACACGGAAATGAGGACACGCGCAGAGCCGAGAGCGTCCGGTCTAGCGCCGAACGAGCGGTTCCGCTCACCTGTGACTTTACTGAACTCCTCCAGGATCTGCTCTTTCGTTTTGCTCTTGGGGATGGAGCCCACGAACAGCCTGTTGTTAGCCACCGATATGCACACACCCAGATGTTTGCCTGGTCGGATTTCACGATTGTTGCACTGAAAGAGAGTCACAACCCAATGCTGTACATTTCGAGATCATAAAACACGGATATCCAGTCTTACATGTGGAAACTACATCTAAACCCTCAAACTCCCAGCTTTTGCTTTAATGGCCCTACTCTGAACGTGGTGGAGATTTCACCGTGTCGTTTTCACATCAACTAAAAAAAACAAAGATTAAAACCTGAGCGAAAATGAGCACAGGAAGCTTTTTATAGTTTGTGATTATTTATCTAAGAAAAAACAATCGCTTCCATCCAGTCCCTGTGAGCTTCATCTCCATCATCCCCAGCCTTTCAGTTCTATCCCACCAGAGCTTTTCTTTAATATCCATGTTTTAGAGGCAGCCTGTTGCTCGTCGTACAAGCTCCTGATGAGCTGTTCTGCCCGGCGACCGAGCTCTGATTGGTCAGCCTGATTTTAACAAAGCAGTAATTAGAACAGGCTCCGGTTAAACTTCACACAGCATCTCGGCCCGTCAGATTCGGACTCTGTGTGAAGGACGGGGTTAACAGACGCGTTCTTATTCCTAACTTTAATGTGAAAAGCCTTCATTTTACCAGACGCGATCCCAGACGATAATTAAGCTATATAGTAATTAAGTGCATCCTACCCTCTAAGACCAAGAGCGATATCGTATATAATTCAGGACGTAATTGTTTCAATCAATTTTATCATCAGCTCAAAGTGCTATGAAATGAGAGCTCACAGCAGTTAATATAAAAAAAATAAAATAAAAAACCTCACCATTTAACCAGTGTAATTTGCACTTAATCAGATATTGATAAGGCTCCGGGTTTACACAACTTGGGCAGGAATCGGATTTCTACTTTGCATCCAGCCAATAATCTCAGAAATGCAACTTCAATGTTTGATATTAAATAATCCAAATCTTTTCAAAACATTGAGCACATTAGCTGTTTAGCAGGTGCTTCACTTAATACCAGGGTTGCCAGATCCCACCAGAGAATCCACACCTGGTCTAGTTAAAGAGAACAGAAAAAAGGCAACCATGACCTGGCAACCATGTTTTTTCTAGCTAAAATTTTCTCTGATTAATCTGTTTAAACTAAGACATCTTTAATTATTTATGAATTATTGTTCCCTTTATTACTTAAACATCATCCGTTTTTCACACTTGCTTGACAATGCTAATTTATTTATTTGCTGTTAAACTGATCTCATTTCTTTCCAGTCCCGAATCCGAATGAGAAACATTAATTTTGTACGTTTTTTTAAGTGCCTCACCAGTTTGACAGCCTCCTGCGCCGCCTCTTTGGTGCAGAACGTGATGAAGGCGTAGCCTCGGTTCAGGCCGCTCAGAGGGTCCATCATGAGGCGCAGGTCCCAGATCTGGCCGGCCTTCTCGAACAGGGGCACCAGCTCATCCTCAAACAGGTCCCGCGGGATCTTACCCACGAAGATCTACCGACACACAAACCGTAAATGGGTCAAGGCACCGGGGGAGGGTGTACTCCGGCTCCGGCCTCGGGGTTAAAAGGCGACCCGGTCAGATCTTAGCGGTAAGCTGTCATCGTCCAAACTCCAGAACACAATTATCACGTCATCATGGGAAAGCCTTGCATGCAAGCTCTGGTGTACTCCAAGCCGAGTGCAAGTGCGAAAGGGGGGGCGTTACCTCGGTGCCGATGGGAGGCTGGGATCCTGAGTAAACGGATTCTGGAGGGGGGCCGCCGTACTTCCTCTGTCCTGTGGTAACGTCGAGTGGGTGGGTACCCGGTTTTTTTTTGTTCCGAGCAAAAGCCTGCATAAGGTGAGGAAAACAAATCAGCATTCTCGCTCAGAACAAGGCACTCACTGGGAAACAAGTTAAAACCAGACGCGCTAAACCAGTTCCCGGGGTCCGGCCACAGGCACGTACCTTAATTTTTGTTTCGTCTGGTTCCGTTGGGTTGTTTGGATTCGGTAACTTTGGTCCCCTGCTTCTCCCTCTGCCCCCCCCCCCCCCCCCCCCCCTTTTTTGGGTTTTGTTCTTCCCCCTGTTACGTCTTCCACGCCCCAACCCCAGAAAAGGCACCTTTTTTTGGTTTCTCTGAAAGAAATACACAGAAGACCGGTTGCAGGGTTTTTCCCCTCAAAAATAGAACAAAAAATTTTTTAATAAAACAAAAAATAGGGGTGTACTACAACACTGCAAGAGTCCCTGGAGAGGTATCCAATACTAGGTGGAGCTGTAACCTGCACTCCTTTGTTAAATTATGCATGTGGGCCAGGAGTGCAGCCCGGCCCAAAACCCGTCCCTGCAGTACCTAGTTAAAACACTAGCTGGCTAACCTGACGAAGGCAGGAGTCTTCAAAGTCGAGCCCTAGGCCTGAACACAGCCCTCTGCATCACTCTTTAGAATACATTCCTAACGGCCCACCAGCACGTTGCAATTCTTCCTTTCGCCCAACGGTGGCAGCAGCACATAAATGGCTTAAACAAGCACCGGATTCATTTTTGTATTCATTTCATGATGTGACTTCAGAAATAAGACTTTCTTCAGAGTTAGAGTTCCACAGCTCCGAGCAATAAAACAACCTACACAGGACATACTGACAGAAGATACCCAACACGTTTTAAAGATGCTGTATTATGCATAAATGTTCTAAATTATTTGCAGCACGATGTGGTATTTTTAGACTTGTTCGATATGCTGCTGTAGTTACTGAGCTAAAATTAATTCAGCCGTTCAATTCAGTTACCGAAATGGTGAAACAGTTTGGATACCCCTGGAACCGGGGACTAAAACAGCAGAAGAAACCTCACATTGTCTGGACTGTGCTTAATTTGGCATCCAGACCCACCCTCGATCGGTGCTGGCTCTCAGCTGATCTTGCCCCCTTGGAAGGTGATCGGCCCAAAAAACACTGATCAATCCGTCTAATTACCACAGAGGATTGCTTATTTCTAAAAGCTCTTCAGTCCCACATCCAAAACTGGAGCTCACCGACACCAATCAGTAACTGCAGGTATTTTCCCAAGGGCTACACGATGAGCTCGATGTATTAACTGATCTTAGTAATAGCTGAGGTTCAATCATTGCACCATTTCCATGTGCCAACCTCCATGACAAACTAGAAAAGTCAGGATAACGAACTAATCCCAATTCGACAGTGTAGGCCGCGTTTCCATCCAGCTCTCTGGTCTGAACTGGTCTCCCATTCAGATGTTAGCTCCTCATCGGACGCCCTTCACCAAGGAGCCAACAGAGGCAGCGTGACAGGTGGGATTTGAACCCTGGACCTTCTTATTCAAAGTTCAGGCCTTGCCACTAAGCCGCCACCCGTTATACTTTTTAATAAATATTAAATTGCACAGGTTTCAGGATCATTCATTGTCTTGCTAGTCATTTTATATTTTTAAAATAAGGTGTAGTTCCGGAAACAAAACAGCAGACCTTGTGCAAAAAATCTGGATTTAGACTTCCGCGCTTTCGGGATTAAAAACCAGATGAAGAGGGTAATCCACTCAATCCCCACGTCGGCAGCTCGCACGCAAACGCCAGCGCCAAAACAGAGGCTACAGAGAATGGAGGTTCATTTGCTGCTGTTTATCCGACGCGTCCTTATTCACTTTTTGTATTGATCTGGTACATGAAGCCGACCGACTATGTAGTTTTAAAGCGCGTTGCACATGAATAACTGAATGATAATATTTTGGTCTATTCGTTATCCATTCGGGCAGTCAAAACCACTACACGGCCTCGGTGGCACATTAAGAGTCGTTCTGTTGACAGATTGTTCGTTTTACCCTCGATGGCAGAACTGCGCTCATATACACCCAGCATTCAGATTAATAACACACACGGTAGCTTCTGCTTATAGGCTGTGTGGAGTTAGGGAATGTTTGTGGTGTATAAGCCAACTTGTCTACTAAATAAATACAATGCGTTAATATGCTCCGATCTAGACACCTTTGAGATTAGTTTCCACAAACGCTCAAGACAAACAGCATTTCCTTGAGAAATCGAATAACAGGATAATTTGATATTAGGGGTGTAACGATGCATTGTTATTACGATTATCGCTACTCACTGAAATTCTTTTAATTGCACGATTTTTTTGGTTTAAATTTGTACGAGAAACGTGCATCATTTTGCATTTACGCTTCAGACATACATAAAGGAATGCCTTTTATTGAATGTAAAATCAGCCATCGTGACTTGAACCGTGAGCAGAGGGTATCATTACACCCCTATATAAAATTAAGGTTCAGTTTGTCACATTTGTCAATTCATTATTTCATGACTTATCTGATTTCTGCTGCAATCGGATTATAACGTGCATGCAAACGCACGCCAGCCTGCAGACGAGTTACAGAAGAAGCACAAAATATATCGGTGCTTATTCAGATCCTCTGGCGTTTCACAGGCATGGCTCTTCTTTCGGTGCCGAAACAATAAGCCAATAGGCCTTCTGCCTCGGACCAGTCCAGAAAACAGGTTTAGAACGAACCACACCAAGCTCCGATCTCTAATGACAGTTTAAGTGCCCAGTACTCATGTAATTAAGAACTACACATCGTTAGCACAGAGCTCATAATAAGCACGGGATACTGACTTGCACGTGAGACAGGTCGCTCTCTTTGAACTGCTGCAGGACCTGAAGTGCCCCATCCTCGTTGAATTCCTTCAGGGCTTCGATCGCTCGCTCGTCGAGGTCGCTGTGCGCTACGAGGCCTGCGGGGGACGACGACAAAAACGTTAGGATGGCGCACACGGGGAGGGAGGAGCGACACACCCCCTCGGACCCCTCGTCCGGTCAGATTTCGAGCTCGCAGCAGCGTAACCGTGGTTACTCAGAGAGAGAGTTCATGGGTATCATCACGTGGACGAAGGGTACACGTCAGGGCAGCAACACACGGATGTAGAACCCAGCTGAAACAGGGCATTATGGGTAATAAAAGTGGACTTTGCTTGGCATTCTACAATGTACTAAACCCAAACAAACATCTTTGCACAGGACACGCCTGGTGCAGGACCAAACTCTTCCTTAGATATGGTCGGTGGCCCGACAGGTGGTACCATTGTTGGGGCAAATGACCAGCTGTCCCCCCCAGTCCCCAATTGTCTCAACCCCCGGCACTAATCCATCATTGTACTGTATCCGCTCCCCCTCCCTCAACACAGCTGCTTTACAAAGAATCCGCTGTGTTCCAAATCCACCTCCTCAAATACGTTAAATACCAAGTGAGGAAAAACGCACATACATTTTTAAAAAATAATTTTCTTACCTGCCAGGTAGATTTCATCTAGTTTTTCAGCAACTTTCTGCGGTAAACCAGCCTCTAACAGAGTCTGGAAGTGCTCGGAGCGCGTGACCGTCCCAGACGTGTCCATGGCCTCGCCCGTACCGTTCCCGTTCACATGATCCGATGCCATGGTCGCCAGAAGTCTGTGCAAACGCAAGAGCTGAGTTAATATAGGTTTTCCTCATTTACCTTTAAACACCAAGCGTTTCACCAGCTGGCTCTGAACAACGGCCGATTAGTAACATAACTTTTGCAGACACCTTGAAAGCTCGCCAAGTGACGCCTTCTTTCGAAAAGGTCTCTAAATGACTGGCTGTGTCTCAAATCAAGGTTTATACACAGTCAGGTGTCAACCCCAGCTCCAGGAGAGCCTCAGCAGAGTCAAAACATGTCTTAGAGACCAAATCAAACCACAGAGCACTGAACCCACAGGACACTACACTAAGGGCATCTCTAAATCTAACATGGCACCGCAGAACCTTTTGATCAGGGTCACACCAGGCTCCAGAACCCATTTAAGAATTGGCATTGCGCATGCTTAAAAGGACGCCAGTCCATCGTAGGCTGGTAGGGGTCACTGTTTTAGTCACAGGTAATGACATCGGACCCAGCCAAGAGGCAATATGGTGGTACAGCAGTTTAGGTCTAGGGAGAAGTTCTATAGTTGAAGCCCAAGCAAGGCTCAGGTCCTGGAACCATTAAGTAGAAAGTTGAGGGCTAAAATCCCATCCCTAGCAAAGGAACTTTAGCCCCCCAAATTGCTTAAACTTTCGGTCTGCTAAAGAAATCTTCAAAACACTGGACATCAACACAAAGCCCCACAAGTACCAGCATCACAGGGTTAGTGTTTCACATGGCTCTATAGAACACTCAAAACTTGAGGGTCCATCCAGGTTTTAGTGATAAAGCCTGGACCTGAATGAAACTTTTGAACATTAATGGCTCTGTGTATGTTCTGACTCTCATTTCAGATGTTAAATTAAAAATAAGACGGGATAAAAGACGAGTTTGCAGCTGCATTTACTTTACTCCGTGCCTGTATTTATAATATATGAAAAGAAAAAAAACACTAAAAAGGAATCTACAAGAGGGCAAACCCAGTACACCAGGACCATCCCCTCTTTCTCCATTATTAAAACGACCAGCTTGTCCTAATTCTAACGAATTTAGGTCACAATTTCGTAAACACAGTGGATCTTTATGGAGCCCAGTTCAATCCAGCAGGCTAAAAAGTTCAACCAGTCGCACATAAAGTGAATTTGAAAGCAACAATAAAGCGATTTTATTGTTTAGCGTCAATCGCGCCACTGATCGGGTGCTCGCTAGCCAGGACAGCAACGCTCAAATGCAAACGACCGTACAGAGCGAATTATCCTCCGCACAAAACCGATGTGCATTTCTAACACGAATTAAAGTGCGCTTCGTGCACAAACGAGGCTCACTTCACAGCTAAACGCGGTTTATAACCACATAAACCGTGTGCATGTATGCATTAGCCAGGTCTCCATGTTGCTAAGCCGGTTGCCCACATTGTTCCCGCACACCGAATATCCGTTAAACCGGATAAACTGTTCTGTACTAAACACAAGAGGTGTTCAATTCCATACTCACCTGCTGTATAGATTCAGTCAGGAACGATGTTAAAACAAGGCGAACGTGAGGTGCAGAAAGACGGTAAACAAGAAAAAAAATCAAAGATAAAGCCAGTGATGAGGCGAAGCTCACCGCTTTGCTCCTCACACTGTAAAATGGCGCCTGTGCTCACGCGGGGTTACACCTACGGGGTTCGTAACCAACAAATCCAGGGGCTGCGCGCGCTCCACACAGAGGAGGAGTTCCCGCCTCTTTACCTCAGCACTAGTGATGCACGATACAACAGATTTTATATCCGATCCCAAGTAATGCCAAGGATAATATCGCGATACTGACTCTAATACTTTAAAAATAACTCCAAAGAACATTAAATTAATTCTGGGGGTTTAAATGATTAAAGGTTTTGTGAGAGAGTTACAGAATAGGTAGTGTGCTGTCACTGAAATAACTGGTCAAGTGTTATGTGTTCCACAGCATAACTTCTATTAAGTCAAGTCAAGTTTGTTCACATATCGCTTTTTACAACAGAGCATTGTCTCAAAGCAACTTTACAACTATGTAGATTCACAGCCTTGAACTGAGCAAACCTGGGGTGACAGTGGCAAGAAAAAGTTCTAAATGTTATAAGAAATAAACCTTGGGGGGGGGGGGACCAAACCTCCTAAGGCAGCCCAGATGTTATATGTAGGAAATGAACTAAGTTACATAATTAATAAATTAGTAATAGTTTAAATGCACAGGCTAAATATAAACATTAGAAGAAAGAACATATTGAAAGAAAATATAATTTTAAAAATACAATAATTTATATTGTATTTTTATAGAGTACAATAAATTGAGTAACGGTATGAGGACTGGAACTGACGAGCTCGGAAACAGAATATGTAGTTAGGGATGTTAAGAACACAAAGTCTATGCAAAGCACATTTGTAACAAGTGTATAACAAGGCTATGGTAGCATGGCATGAACTATTTCTTTAAAATTGAAGGTCTGATTACCCAATACCTCACAGATCTATACATACACCAAGTCTAATATTTTTCCTCATACTCCAAGCTATATGTGTTTTGTTCTTAACCAATAAATCAAACAAGACTTAAGGGTATTTTATTTGATTTTAAATATAAATGAGTCTTGGGTCATACATTATGTGACGTTTATTAATTAACAATGCACAGAAACCATTTTTTATTAGAAGAGAAGTTTCTCAATTCAGTGTTAATCAGTAATAGATAATGATTTAAAATGAAGGCTCTCACTGGGGGATACAGTAAGTTAATTCATGAGCCACTAAAGCTATGTGCTCCAGGTTCCTCCTCAACAGCACTAGAATATTCAATGCACTTACTACAAATATAATAACGGCAGAAAATAATATTTACATAAATTCTCATTCTTTTAGAATATATCAGTTGATTATTTGTTTTTAGTTTTACGTTTTATGCTTTTTTTCCTACAGTTTCAAATTACTTTCTACTTTTACTATTAACACGTTACATTTACAGAATGTAGAAAATAATTCCCAATATAAAAATATGAAGTAAGTAAACAAACAAAAACATAAACAGGAGATAAGGAAACTTTACGTTCTGCACCAACAATGTAACATGACGTCATGACGTAGGCCGTGACGTGACGTGCGTAAGCGCCCTATTATACGGTATATAGAGCAAGCGGAAGCTCGGATTGTGTTTAGTCCACGGGTCTCGATGTGAGTTCAGGCCGGGGAGAGAAGCTCCTGACCCGGTAATACTCACTCAGGACTCCCGCGGAGAGCCATGGCGGCTCCGATGGCTCAGTTCGATGAAGACTGGCAGGACTTTAATGAGTTTAAAGCCGACTCGGACGACACTTTGGACCGGGTGTACTGTAACTTGGGAGAGCCGGGGCCTGAGGAGGATTTTTGCCCCTATGTAGAGAGTCCCGAGTGCGGACAGATCCGGAGCTACGTGTCGGTGGAGGATTTGGTCCAAAACTTCGAGAAGAAACTGAGCGCGTGCTTCAGCGATTACAGCACGAGAACGGAGGAGCTCGCGCCCGTGCAGTCGTTCACTGAGGAGAAATTACTTCAGGAGGACGAGTAAGAAATGCTTTCTGTGGTGAAATCAGAACACACGCACACAGAGTCTAGGTCTATTTAATTAGTAGTGGTTAATTATGTGGCTGCATTTTTTTAATCTAGCTGGCTCCTGAGGTAATCCGGTTGTTGTTGTTTGTTCTTATTCTTTATGCTTAATCAAAATAAATATTCCAGTCCTGACTTGTTTTCAACTTTTCACATCCAACCACTTCTGATATTGTAAATCCAATCAGCTGAGCTTCAAACCGAGCCATCTGACAACTCTAACCTCAAGGTCCAAGTCTCAATTTTTTTGTGTGGACAAAGTCTCAACCTCAGAGCCTGCCCATAGGGAGCTTGCGGTCCAAGTCTTGATCATTGAAACCTGGACATGGGGAACCCGAGGTCCAAGTCTTGACTTCTGACCCTGACCATAGGGAGCTCAATGAAGTCTCAAATTTAGAGCCTGGTCATAGGAAGCCTGAGGTCTAAGTCTGACCTCCGAGCCTGACCATGGGGAGCTCAAGGGCTCTACCTGAGCGTGCAGAGCTTGACCTCCAATTCTTGAACTCCGGGCCTGACCATAGGGAGCTCGACATCCAATGGAAGGATTCAATACATGGTGAGATAATACTCGTTTTTAAAATTGTACCCAGTCTTGCTGGCTTTTGAGAAGCTGTTAAATAAACAAAGACTGTAGCTCAGTGCTGTATGGAAACATCTGGACCGTTGCTCTAGTCAGGCTGAAACCATGCAATGTTTTGCCACAGAACTAACCACAAACCAGTTTCCTATTTCCAAGCCAGTTTACACCATTATTTAGTGTTATGATTCAATAGAGCTGTAGAAAAAAAAAAAACACATACCACTGCATACACACTGCACTCGGAGCACTGTAACGTACAGAATAAAACAGTGATGTGTTTGTGTGCACATATGTAGTTATTAAAGTATATATTTTTTTGTAGCTGTTTATATACGAGTAATTTACTCATTTATAATGTGTGTAGGTATGTATAGATATGTTTGTGTATTTCACAAATTTATATGTATGGTATATAATATGCAGATCATAAGTGCAATTACTTTCAAAATGTCCTGACTTTTTTCTGATAGTCCAGTAAACAAAGTTAAAACAAGAAAACCAGTGAGTGAGTTGGGGTGCATAATGCATCAGAGGAATTATTTGGTTTGTCCAGTAGAGGGCGATTGAATTATAGACTTAGGTCGTTAAAAACTAATCAGTCAACCTTAAGACTTTAGAAAGTGAGTGTCAGTGTCAGAGAGGGCGAGAGATGAATGTTGCACTGTGTTGTGTGTTTCTAACTTTGTGTGTGTGTGCGCTGTGAGAGCGATTTATGTAACCGTCTGAATCAAAGCTACTAGTAAGGACCAGTGGCAGCTCCTCAGGCGCTCAGTGTGTGACGACGTGACTCAGACTGGATCTGATGCTGAGTAACACTGACATGTCCACTCACACACACACACACTCTCCCCCCTTTGTGTAGAATCTGGAACGCTCTGACAGAGAATTTTGGGAATGTCATGCCTGTAGATTGGAAGACGTCTCACACACGATCTTTGCATCTTCCCTCGCTCAACCTCCATCAGCAACCGGTAACTCCCTCCCCTCTGTCCCTTATATCGTCCATCACTGCTTTAGTACAGTGTAGGAACCAAGTAAGTGTGTGTGTGTTCAAGCAAGGTGACAGTGTGAATCTGGATCTGTCTGACGATGAGGAGCTGAGGGAGCAGATGGATCTGCACTCCATCATTGTCTCCTGTGTTAACGAGGAACCTCTGTTTACGGCCGAGCAGGTACACATACACACACATACACACTCTCTCACACTCTCTTCTTCTGCTGGGATATGAATACAAGACTCCAAATTCCCTTATTGCTTCATCAACAAAAAAGACAAAAGTCCTTACTGTTACAGTGAATCTTACAGTAGTGTCGTTGCATTCTTTGAACACCAGAGGGTGCAGTCATGCATCATATAGGGCATATCTTCCGTCATATATTCTCTGAAGGGATTCTGTTTAAAGACCTTTCATAATGCTTTTCACTCACACAACTGATACACAAAAAGGTTTGATAACAGGGTCTCGTTTTCAATTTAAAGTAGCACTTGGTCTTTCCATATTTCCAGTTATTTAAATTATTTTAATTGCAGGAGACTAAATGTCTTGGGACTTTTGTCCTAATAATAATTCTGTAACTGTTTGTAGGTGATCTCTGAGATCGAGCAGATGATGATGCAGGAGTCTCCGGGCGAGGAGGATGAGGACAGTGCCGTGTCCCAATCAGATCTGTCCCTGGTGTCTCAGGAGCTCCAGACACTCTCACACTCTACCTCCACTGGCAGCTATGAAGAACGTTAGTCTTTCATGCAACAACAGCCTAGCAGCCGCTCTTGGAGTTGCTGTAGAGCCATAAATATTGGGCTCTATAGCCATAAATATATTTACAGCTAATTGTCCTTTAACCATAAATATCTGGATGGCCAGAAGACACACAGCCATAAGTATACGGACAGCTGAATGTTTTTTAAATTTCAGTATCTTACCAACTCATTAGCAACACCCTAGCAACCACTTAGCAACCATGTAGCAACAGCCCAGCAACCATGTGGAAAAAGATTAGAAACCATGTAGCAACAGCTTAGCAACCACACAGCTACGGCCTAGCAATCACTTGACAACCATGTAGAAACAGCCTAGCAACGATTTAGCAACCACTTAGTAACCGTGTAGCAACTGCCTAGCAACCACTTACCAATAAAAATCATAAAAATTTGTTAACAAACCTTAATTTTGTAGTTGATGTTTTATTTGGTCTGTATGTGGATTTAATGTTTAACGTGATTGTAACGTAAATTGTTCCGATTATATGTCCTGTCTTTCTCAGGATTGCGGGGGCTGAGCGTGAGCGACCTGGAGGCGCAGCTGGAGGAGGTGGAGAAGAAGATCCGGGTGTTCTCGGAGGAGCTGATCGATCAGCTGGCTCTTCGTGACGAGCTGGAGTTTGAGAAGGAGGTGAAGAACAGCTTCATCTCTCTGCTCATCGACGTCCAGAACCGGCAGAAAGAGCTGCTGAAGAGGAGGAAGAGGGGCAAGAACAGCACGGGGGGTGTGCAGAGGGGGGAACGGACCTACGCTCCCGGAACGGTGAGTACACACACACACACACACACACACACACACACACACACTAAACACACACATCCAGGGACTCCCTCTCTTGTGTGTTCTTAAAACTGAACGCTGAAAGCAACTCCGAACTCGCTCCACATTGGCCCGCTGTCTGTCTCGCTCCTGCAGTCTCTCCAGACGTGCTTGTGTTTGTCTCAGACTACAGCCTGACACCTGTCAGACTTTTCTTTGTACTGATTTCTTCCTTCCTTTCCTAATCTGACTTTCATCCTCTCACTCTTCATTCTCTCTCCCTCTCTAGCGCTACCCTGTGGAAGGTTTTTCCTCTTTAATACAGAAAAGTCTCCGTCAGTCCGAGGGAGGCTCAGCCGGAGACAGACAGGTTGCTTCCTCTTTCTCGTTGTTCCTTTTCACTTCTTTACTTTTTGTTGTTGTGTTTTATTTTTATTTTTATTTATTTTTTGGTCCATTGGTTATTAAACATCAAAACGTTTGGTTGATCAGACCTTGTTATTCAGGATCCGTTCGATAGGAATTATCTAAAGCTTAAAAAAGCCGCAACTCTTCATTGTTAATGCTGTACATTTATTATTGATTTATCTCCATTTTATTCCGTCAAATTGTTTGCGTGATGCATCGTCTCTTATTTGTTGCATATCGTCGTGTGTGTATTTGGGTTGTAAAGGACGTTGATGATCAAATAGTCCAGATTTAACCAACTCTAACTGAGCTTTCAACTGAGCATCAGTATTGGGTGAAAATCAGAAAGAAGAGTGATGTAAGTGACTTTGAACGTGGCATGGTTGTTGGTTTCAGAAACTTCTGATCTACTACAATTTTCACACACAGCGCCATCTCTAGGGTTTACAGAGAATGGTCCAAAAAAGAGAAAATATTCCGTGAGGGCAGCTCTCTGGGTGAAGATGAGGAGAATGCAGACAGTTCAAGCTGGTAGAAAGGCAACAGCAATGTAAACGTGTCGAACCTTGAAGCAGATGGGCTACAGCAGCAGAACAACACATCAGGTGGTTAGATAAAAATGGGCAACTGAGGCATCGTTCACACGGAGTCACCAAAATTGGACGAGTTTGTGTTTAAATGATGATAAATGAAAAGCAGTTTCATACCTTTTATACTTGAAATACCTTCTATTTCCCAACACTGTACCACAACTGTGTGTGTGTGTGTGTGTGTGTGTGTGTACATCGATCGGCCATAACATTAAGCCCATCTGCTCTGTCTTCTT
>JAJAGP010001495.1:0-61605 GCA_025084515.1 Ancistrus triradiatus
CTGCTCTAGAGGAGATCTGCATGGAGGAATGGGCCAAAATACCAGCTACAGTTTGTGCAAACTTGGTGAAGACTTACAGAAAACGTTTGACCTCTGTCATTGCCAACAAAGGTTATGTTACAAAGTATTGAGTTGTTCTTTTGTTATTGACCAAATACTTATTTTCCACCATAATTTACAATTAAATTCTTAAAAAATCCCACAATGTGATTTCCTGGATGTTTTCTCATTTTGTGTCTCATAGTTGAAGTGTACCTATGATGAAAATTACAGATCTCTCTCGTCTTTCTAAGTAAGAGAACTTGCACAATCAGTGGCTGACTAAATACTTTTTTGCCCCACTGTTTTTTTTATTACAGTATGTACATGATCACAGACAACGATATCTAGGTAAAACCATTTTGTGTTCTTTGTCTGTAAGTCATGAAGATTTGTTGTGGGAATGTTGGGGTAATATTTAATGGCCCAATAAAAATGGGCATTATATAAAAAAAACAATAATGGGAAAAATAATGTTCCCAGGAGAGAAAAAAACTATTTTAATGTGCAGTTTTAACTCTTGTTAAAAATTATTTTTTTCATTGTTTTATCCCTCTTGAACTGGTCAGGGATGCAAGGGTCACACAAATCCCAAAGAACACAAGGAACTGTTGCAGTGTTGGATCGCTGTTGCTGTTTCAGCGCTGGGGGACCTGACCCAGCCAGAATTCACCACCTAGACTCAAACCTGGGTCAACATGGTGGCCTTCATTTTTAGTTTAGTCTCCATTAATTACATTCACTACTAGCAACATTTAGATGATAATTACACCATAAACCCAGATTGTCAGTTGTTATCCGGATTCTGTGATCTGATGAGTGCAGAAAATGTGAAGAACAGTTTCTACAGAGCATGCTCTGTAAAATGGGATGGACGTCACAGAGCTGTTAAGAGGTTTTATTGCAATTTGTATGGCAAAAGGACACCCATCAAGTGGCTGACTGTGGGACACTTTGACAGACAAGTGCAATCACTGCACTGCCTATATATAATGTTTTCAGAAAAGCTAATATAATATAATGCCTAGGTTTGGGTAACATTTGTAAAAAATTTTATATCATAATTAAAGATTTTCAAGATGCATGATATTTATGTAATCGCAGACAAAATCTATCAGTATCAATAGACTTTTAAAAACTACTATTCAGATATTATCCCATACTTAATAAAGTGATTTTTATTCACAATGTGCTGCAATTCATCCAAATAAACATGACTAATTATACTCAAACATGAAGTTGATCAGTGTTCTCAATGCTCAGAAAAGCATATTGTTTATCACGATACGATACAATATCGTCGTATTGCAGGCCCTTAATAGTGCACAAAGGTCACATTACAAGAGTTGCACACTGTCTCACTGAGGTTAGACAGCAGCCATCACAGGTCAACTTAAAATCAGTCATAATGGTGAAATAGTTCATGTAATAGTGACATTAGCTGAATCCTCCATTAGATGAAAACATCCACTACAATGTGATTACTGTTACTAAAACAAGTGGCCAGCATCAAGTGCCCTGGGTGTTTTACAAAAGAAAAATCTGTATTTCTGTGTATTCTGAGTAAGACATTGTTATTTATTTTCCATCAGTAGAGGAAAATAAAGGTAACAGTATGTGTGCTGTCTGCTATACATACAGCATTTGAATCAATGCATTGTGTGAAACACCCACTCCTCTTAAATGTCATTCCACTAGGCTTGTAAGGGAGTACGTCAGTCATGTTCTGTCTTCCATGTTTGCCTCAAGTACAAAGCACATTTTACTTGCTGAATATCGTAGCACTGGCATGCTGTTGTCTTTTGCATCTTTTACCATCTGTACATTATACAGCTACTTTATAAATTCATTTATTTTAATAATGACATGCGAAGCATAAGAAATAAGCAACTGCATGTTATCTGGACTATGCCTGTACGTGTAAGTTGACACACAGGGAAAGGAGTAAGGAGAGTAAGAGAAAGAGTATTCGTGCAAAAGCAATCAGTGTAAGAGTCTTTATGGTCTTGTTTATACAGATAAGATTTGAGTTATAGCTTTATAGTAGCAGATCCGTACAAGCACAGATAGAAACATTTCAGAACACTTGCAGTGCAAACTAATGGCATGCTGAATATCATATTAGTATCATATATTAATGTAAGTGTAGGCGACTTTGCCAGGAAAACTTAAATAAACTTGGTTGGATTTTAGCTTACTTAATTCCATTCCGAGTACTTTGCTATCCTATATTTTCAGACTTTGCTCCTTGTTTCTTATTGTTTGTCTTTTCCTTTGCACATCCAGAAATACGTTCTAGGAAGTGTTATGTTAGGAAAATGGTTTTATTTTCTTGCCGTAAGTCTCCCCATTATAGATTCTGCCGTGTATTGAGGCAGCGTCTTAGTGTCCACCACAAAACCTATAAAGTCTCTATGAACTCAGTAACCCATTGCAAACACACACACACACACCCAAGAATGAATGCTTACATGGAGACACAGTGCCACATACCAGCACGCACATACACACCTCTGATAAATCAAGTGCTAGTTGACCACACCTGTTTTTGCTTTAGGGACAAAGTGACCTGTGAACTGTATCTCTTATGTGCCAAACAAAGTCATCAAACCGAGTACTGGATACGTTTGTTTTTGTGTGTGCATGTGTATGCTAATCTTTTTGTGAGTGAAGCCAAGTATCTGTTTACCACTGTTACAATTCCTGTTTGTCCCCTCTGCCTTTCTTCTCTCTTGTTCTTGCCTTTCCGCCATTCTCTCTCTCTCTCTCTCTCTCTCTCTCTCTCTCTCTCTCTCTCTCTCTCTCTTTCTCTTTCTTTCCTGTCTTTTTCCTTTTGTGCTTGTATGTTTTGCTCTGTCTGTGTTGGTCCATTTGAACTAATGAGTATCAGTTTAATTACCTTGAAGTTTGAATCAGTTCTTGTTTTGACATTTTATACTTTTATATATGTGTGTGAGAGAGTGATTATGAGGGATAGGGGACATTCGGTTTTTGCGCTTGTTTTCACGCTCTTCTAGAATGAGCACATTGTGTGCCTGTTTTTGTCCACACACATACACCTACACACTTACATATTAGTTTGCTTTCCCAAATACCACACACACACACACACACACACACACACACACTCAGCGCCCCCCCTTCAGCAAGAGATAAGACTGTATAAGTGATCTATTGAGTGTTTTAGGGTGTTTAGGCCACTCTTCAGTTTCAATTCAGCTGAAACGTGTAGGACCTATTTCATACATCATGAAAAAAGATTCACTGAGGAACTGAATGTATAAGATGCAATAAATTGCATCTGTTTAATGTAACAATGCCACAGACCTTGACTGTGCTTCTTTAATACCTGTATATTAGTACTGGTACAAAGTGTCTGAAGCAATATTCTTATTGGTGGTTATTGGTGAATCTGAATAAAGAAAACACATTATTAAATACATTGTATTAACTTTCCCACCATATAAGCAGAACAAAAACAAAATCTCTGCATTCCACTTGGCAAAGATGTTTTTATGACTGTCAAGATAAGACACAGGTGAATAGGTGTACTTTTAATTATGGATACCACGGTTCACGTTTGTCAATTAATAACTGATATTTCTGCGAGTATTATTTGTATTTTAATAACAGATTCTGGTCAGTGTTTTTGTATTTTAAGTTTTTACATTTTCTAGTACAGTAAAGCAAAAAAGCTTCATCTGATTTAAAAACAGCTTTGCATGATTAAACAACTGAAAATAGTTTTCTTGTGTAATCAAGTAAACACAATATTATTAAAACATTTTATTGCCTATTATAGTGACAGTACAACACCAACCTTGCATAAAATTCAAAGTACCCTGCGGTTAAGCTCCAGGAATGTGGACTAAAAGGTCCAGGGTTCAAATCCCACGTCTGCCAGTCTGCCACTGTTGCATACCTGAGCAAGGCACTT
The DNA here is from genome assembly GCA_025084515.1 of Ancistrus triradiatus. Taxonomy (NCBI): domain Eukaryota; kingdom Metazoa; phylum Chordata; class Actinopteri; order Siluriformes; family Loricariidae; genus Ancistrus; species Ancistrus triradiatus. The sequence goes on from JAJAGP010001495.1 coordinate 3,977, forward strand.
AAGGTTGTACCTCTTGTAAGTTGCTTTTGTTAGTGGTGTCTGCTAAATGAATAAATGTTATAATGTAGGCCTTGTAGTAACTGAGCCAACATGCCAGAAGTCATATGTTTATGTGGGTGATTTGTGCCATGTCTTAATGACGCACTATCACAGTTGAAAATGTCTCCATTACAGTACCAGCCCAAAAACTCAGTATTAGCCCTGATAAAACCGTGTTGGATCCCTGATATGGACGTGCCAGTGTAAATCTACATGAAGCAATTTTTAAGCATACATGGAACAATGTGTTTGTACCAAATGTGGCAAAGCTCGGCCTTCTGAAATATTGCTAACCTCTGATTGTCAGGTTCTGTACCATAAGGAAGGCAAGAGCAATAAGGAATAAGGAAATCTAGGTGGTAAAACAGGCCAAAACACGAAAAGCAGGTCAACAAGGAACCCTCAGTAACAGGAAGATGAACTGTGATACATTGCAAACTAAAGGTGCAATTAACACACCTAAGTAGGGAGCAAAATGAGCATCCAATGAGACGTAGGTGTAGGAATTGGAACAAGGGCGAATCAGAGCAAGGAAGGTCAAGGGCTGAGTACAATACTGCAAGGAGTTCCAGGGAGTGGAGTCGGTGATGCCAGATGAGGGGATGTAAGGCGTGACCCTTATATTGCAATTATATGTGATTGGTTGTGATTGCAAGTAAAAGGCTAAAATACACATTTATGTGAATGACCAATATTTTATTTCCTTCTGCTGAAAGGCAGAAGTGATTAATAACTCTAGCAGCACTGCTATGTCTAACCAGTCGTACCAGCAAGTTGGTGGTCCTGTGGGGGGTCTGACCATTAGAGAACAAGGGAACTAACTAAGTATGTAGACAAACAGATGGACTATAGTCTGTAATGGTAGAACTACAGTGTGGATCTATATGATAAGTGGAACTTATAGACGGGACAATGAGTGTAGAAACAAGAAGGTGTACCTAATAAAGTGGCCTGTGAGTGAGTAGTGGAAGTTATGAATACATATTTCCAGAAATCTCATGGATAAGAGGTGAAATGCAGGATATAGGTTCTCTGTAATTGTGTACAAGGTGCATTAGGTTGAAAATCAGCCAAGGCTGGATAGAACATGCATGTGTTCAGTGTGTTCTTGTATTTAACAAGCTTTCCAGTCACATGATTTGAAACTGAGATTGTTCCTGGAAGGCAGTCATTTGTGTCATGTGTGAGGCTATAAAGTTACTGAAGCTTAAAGTACTGAATTGTTGTGCTTGAAGAAAAAATTTCCCTGTTAATGGTTGTGTTACTGTGAATTTCTATGAAAATGTCAATTTGAATAACAAATTAGAGTTGCCACTCTCTCTACGCTCTCTCTCTCTCTCTCTCTCTCTCTCTCTCTCTCTCTCTCTCTCTCTCTCTCTCTCTCTCTACGCTCTCTCCTTTGTGCACTCGTTTATTTTATTTTTTATTTTTTATGTGATGTGATGTATTAAGATGACTCAGACTGTACACTAGAACTTGTATTTCAGCTGTTTTTATATTTTCAGTGAACCATGTGCAATATCACAATAGATCGCAATATGCATCGTATCACATTGTATCTTGATATACTCATATTGTGACCCATGTATCGTCATGCTTATTGTAACATAACATCTTTTCCAATACCCACTCCTAAAGGTCATACTGATAGTGCCTCTCTCTCTCCCTCTCTCCCTCCCCAGAAATGTGTTCTGGCACCCAGAACATGTTGAGTGTAACAGGAAGTACCGATGTGCAGTATCAACGGATGAAAGAGATGTACACTGGCTGCCAGATTGTCATGGGCAATCTTGAGATCACCCACATGGAGCACTACCGTGATTTCTCCTTCCTTCAGGTGGGAGAAGAGCGCATGAGAGCAGTGTATTTCAGCAACAGAGAAAAACAAAACCCCCATTCATGCACTCTGTGTGACTGCAAGCAATTTCATTACATCAAGATATAGATCAGATTAAAAAAACTGTTCATTGTCTAAATTCATATGATAGTGAGAAATAAACCCTGAATTTAATTTGTACGAGTAAATATGTAAAGCTGTACTAATGTGAATCTGTATATGTTGCATATTCAAATGCCAAATAAGCAAATACTTAAGATATTTTGATTAATCAATCAAATCAATCAATCAATGATGATCAATGATAATCAATGTGGTGACTAATATATTACTGCTGTCAACAATTCTTTTATCCTTAGCTGATGCAGTGAGTAGCTTCTCATTGGGACTAAAGAACTGTGTCGCTATAAGAAAACCACTTGTTAGTGAGGTAATAAAAAAACAATGCTTTATAATGCTAGGGAGCATAAAAAATTGGACCCTACAGTAATTGAAAAAATCATGTGAAGTACTGAGACCCAGTGAGACTAGAGCCCACTGTACAAGCCTACAGATGCAGTGTTATGATCTGGGGTTTCTTTACAGAGTGGTTTCCCATCATCTTGGCCAAATTAATGCAGCTCTGGTTGGAAATAAATGTTGTGAATTGCATAATTTTGACAATGTCACAATGAATTAGGAAGCTCTGATGAGGAAGGTACTGGAGCCGTAACAGTTGAGAACATGATGACTGGTCAGGTCGGGTCAAAGGTGTGTGGAAAGGTGCTGGTGCAACCGTATCGTGAGATTGATGAGGCCATGGAGGATAGACCGAAAGTCTTCCACCCGCATTCCGTGGCCGGAGTTCGGAATTGCAAGGCATAGTCAGCCAGGGGATGTGGTCTCTGGGAAGGGCACAGTAGAAGCTATTACACGAACAACAAATTTTATGTTTTTACATTGTGATTCTTGCAAACTTGCGTTTTAAAACCATAATCACTACTTTTTCTTCTCTTTTTTTTGCAGTCTATTCGTGAGGTGACAGGGTATATCCTAATAGCAATAAACCAGTTCAAACACCTGCCTTTGGAGCAGCTACGTGTGATACGAGGAACGACTTTGTATGAGGATCGCTTTGCTCTTGCCATTCTTGTTAACTACCAGAAGGATGGAATGCATGGGCTGCAAGAACTCGGCCTTACACATCTAACAGGTACACACACAGCAAAAACACAAAGACACTGATTGAAATCTGTGTGTCTGTACCTGACATATACAGATTTTTATCAGTATCCTTGTGCCTCATTTCACAACAGTTTTGGAACATATGCAGATGCAGTGCTGTCTGTCAGCATGAAATGGACAGAAACATTAAAGGGGTAAATGTGTGACTGCGCTCTGAACTTGTATAGCAGATACTTGGAATCCTGAATGGCTTGTAGAGGGATATAAGAAAACTCTTCAAGAAGAAAATCAACCAATTCTTTAATGGATGACAGGGGTGGCTCTTTACTTCACAGTATGCGCCATATAGTTCACAGTGAAGACACAGATGTGGCTGTTAACGAAGGTGGTGAGGGTTTGTTACAACAAATATTAAACAAAAAAATAATACTATAATAAGGGTGACAGACCTAAAGCAAACAACAAGGCACACATCAACACTGAGGAAGGAGTATTTAAATAATACTAGTAATATAGAGAGCAGGGCAACTACCAAAAATACTACATGCAGACACACCAACCAAAGAGGACAGGTTAAACATCTTAGCTAAATGCAAAGCCAAGAAAAAAGGGAAGCACAAAGCTAACCACAGGCAAGTTAAAAGAACATGGTTGCCATGAATACTAACTCACGCCAAAAGTTAAAATGTGTTAAATGTGTCAATAGAGAGACTCCAGGATGCTTTGACTTAGTTTTGGTATGTATCAAACATATACAGTGGGGCAAAAAAGTATTTAGTCAGCCACTGATTGTGCAAGTTCTCCTACTTAGAAAGATGAGAGAGGTCTGTAATTTTCATCATAGGTACACTTCAACTATGAGAGACAAAATGAGAAAAACAGTCCAGGAAATCACATTGTAGGATTTTTAAAGAATTTAATGTTTTTAAAGAGTCTGACTGTTTGAGGCTGTGGACAGGTGTCTTTTATACAGATAACGAGGTCAAACAGGTGCCATTAATACAGGTAACGAGTGGAGGACAGAAGAGCTTCTTAAAGAAGAAGCTACAGGTCTGTGAGAGCCAGAAATCTTGCTTGGTTGTGGGTGACCAAATACTTATTTTCCACCATGATTTACAATTAAATAAATTTAAAAAAAATCCTACATGCGATTTTCTGGATTTTTTTTCTCCGTTTTGTCTCTCATAGTTGGTTGTACCTATGATGATGAATGAAAATTACTTTACTTTTATTATTTCCTAAGTAGGAGAAAAACTTGCACAAATCAAGTGGCTGACTAAATACTTTTTTGCCCCCAACTGATATGTAGAAGGACATTATATTATTGTTGCTATCTTGGAGTATGTGGGCATTATTGGAGTGTTTGCATCATAGGCTGCGTCTGTTCTAGTAAATTTGACTCATTTTGTTTGGCTGTTATACAAAGCCATGCAGTCAGATTATTTCTATTATTAATACTTAATGCATCCACTCTGTTGCAGTAAAGAATATAATAAACAACTCACTATGAACAAGACAGAAAAAATGGAGAGATACATATACAGTACAGGCAGAAAGTACACAGAAAATGGAGATAAAAATAATAATTTTAAATGAATTCAAGTGAATCCAAATTGAGATTTTTCGATTACATACATTTGTCTGTATACTAAAATTGTGAACTCCAAATGACTTTAAATCTAACAAGCGCCCCTGAACCAACCTGAACTTTTCACAAGTAAATCCAGTTTTTCTGCATGTAGCCGAGGTGATGAAGACTGATTATAGTGAAATCCGAACTGCAATTTAGCGCATATCTCATTGTACTAAGCGCAGTAGGTGTGTGTTTTCAACAAGACTGTTAACTGTCAAACGAGTGGTTTCAGGGGCAAGCCCATGCCTGCTCCAGTCTATACTCCAAAGCTACTGGGAAATATGAAAAGCATTTCTATAATTTAATTGTGGGGTTGTGTATGAGGTAATGAGTGAGAGTTATGAAAGATTATACAATTGCAGCAGATAATAGCTATTGGCGTTATACAGGCAAGGCAGAACATAAACTTTGGTATTATGTATACTGATGGACAAATACTTTACACACAAGCCGTCACAGTTACCAGAATGTATTTAATAACTATAGTAATAATGTATGAAATATAATGTGGTCATCTAAGATTTTGTGTCATAAAGTGGCTGACCAGTGGATTTAAAAAAATTTGTTGGGCATTATTGTTTGTCCTTAAATGAGTAGAATAGAGGAGGGCTTGAAGTTTTTGAGGACGGAAATTCATTGTACAGTGTAATTTTCTGTTTCTCTGTGCATATAACCCCTGGCAAAAATTAAGGAATAACCACACTCTTCGTGGCAAATGTCACAGATATAATACAGAACAAATTTTGTTTAATAGTTGAACCTCCTGACTTTGTGGAGCATGTCTGAAACAAATTAAATGAAATTATTTAAATAAAATAGGATAATCTTCCGCATCAAGTAGAGGCAACCCCATGGGTAGTACCAGCTTGATGGTCAGGTTCACATGTGTTCACATGTGTGATGGACTGGTGTTGTGTCCAGGATGTACATCTGCCTGTGTCCAGGGCTTTAGACCCTCCCCCAGGACCCTGACAAGGATAAGTTGGGGTAAAATTAAAATAGGATGCATGGATTTGCTTTGCAGACTGCTCTACTACAGCCTAGTGCAGTTCCTTAATGAGGCTAGTCAGAAAAAAACTTGAATCATCAGTTGGGGCCACAGCTCCTCTGTAGCTTTAGTACAGCATTCAATAGGGGTAGTGACATTAGGACTTTAGACTTGTCAAGACACTACAGTTGTGCACAAGTTTGCATTTCATTAGAATGAGACTAAAAAGTCTATAAAAGACTATATTTGTAGGAACATGTCAGATTAACTGATATGACTGTTAGATTAAAAGTGAGAAAAACTGAAAGCAGTTCAGCGTTTACATCTCCCTTTCTTAATTTGTTCATATTCTCTAATGAATGTGCAAGTCCCTGTCAAGATCTTGTCAAGATCCATCTTGGTATCTTTAATATTTTATTATAATTAATTAGTTCACATACTGCCTTCTTAAGGGATTAAGGCCGATTATGTTTGAAATTAGCCTTAGTTATTCCTTCGGGTATCCAAATAAAGAACAATGAAATTTGTTTGTGGGCTGTAGCCTCCCCAAAATAAACATGCATTATTAATTTACATCGTCAATAGTTTCTCTCTCAACCATCCTATCTCTCTCCATAAACGCAATGTCATTAAATTTGACGTGCTAGGACCGTCCCTGAAATTGTAATGCAAGTGAAAACATATCAAATACAGTCAATACATGTAAGATTTCATTATATGATTGTTGGAATATTGTGATTATTTAACCTGTTTCTATTAAAGTTAGATATATCTAGAAGTAGTTTATCATAAGGAAAGTTATTTAATGTATTTTTTGGATTTCAGAAAAGCTTTAGTCTGCTAATAAAATTTAATTTAAAAGGATAGTTTGGCTGGTACTGCCACTTTCGGTTTATTTCCTTTTGTTGGGGTTTTACCAATAGCCCTTTTGTCCTCTGGCTGGTAATGGACTTTGAGTTTTCTTATTTCCTTGCATGAAAATAAATAAAATATTTAATTGAAGAACTAATTTTCTGCTGTCAAATGTCACACTGTCCTAAAAATTCAGTCTTCCATGTTGTTAGACATGAATGAAGCTACAGACCATATGCACTTTTGTTTGCACCATGGATATTCTCATATTTAAGTAGTGCATTTAGGACCTGCTACTAATAACATTGCTTGTATCTTTGCTTAATCTGTAGATGGATAGTAGTTAAGTCATATAAGACCAGTAGATAACAGACTTGAATGTCGTATCGTTTTATTGAAATTTTCTGCTATGAGCTATTTCTCCAACTTGCATGTTTAAATTTTATGCCAGTTTTCATATGCGTACCTTTTTAGGCATTTTTAAATTCTTCTAGGAGAACTACCTAAGCACTCTTTAGTCAAGCTAGCCCCCCATTTATAAATCTCTAGTGCCCCCTGTGTTTCTACGTCTGGTGTGTTGAAGCAGGTTTTCTTTTTACTCTCTTTTAGTACTGAATTGTACCCACTTCCTGTTTTTGGAGACTGACAGGTTTATTTTCTGAGAAACATGCTTGACTTCTTGACACTTCCCTTTAAGAATGACTCATCACTACTTGTAATCAGTTCAAGAAAGGCATTGTAATCCAGACTGAATAGTGAGTCACTGTCATAACCTAGGGTTATTTTCGTAGTTAAAAAAGGGGTATGTAGTGTGGCCTGCTGAACACACCCCTTACCCTGCTCAATGTGTGAGAGAAGTGTAACGCAAGAACACTGGATGTGTTTCTTACACTGCTGTTGTGCATTTGTATGTGCAGAAATTCTGGAAGGTGGGGTGCAGATTATCCACAATATGTTCCTGAGCTACACACGAAATATCAGCTGGCCAGACATCGTAAAGGACAGTGGCGCTGAGGTTGACATTAATGACAATGGACCAGACTGTGAGTAATATTATCATGTTGTAGTATTATCATATCATTATCATATCAACATTATCATACCATAGCCTCCTACCGGAATTAGACCTAGCACCACTAGATTGATGACATGCCATTTACAATCCTGTCCACAATTATTGGCACCCCTGGTAAATATGAGTGAAAAGGGTTATAAGATATTCATCCTTTGGAGCATTAGCTTAATCTCACACTGAACAAATGAGAATAATCCAAACCTTAGTTGAAGTCAATTTAGATTGAGAAAAACCATGTGCCACAATGGGGTGACACTGTCGCTCAGTGGGTAGCACCGTCCTGCCACCTTGTAGCAAGAAGGTCCTAGGTTCGATGCCAGGTGAATCGCCCAGGGTTTACTCATTGTACTCCGGTTTCCACCCACAGTCCAAATGCATGTGTTTTATGTTAATTGGAGTTTCTAAATGCCCTTACTGTGCACTTACACTAGGCCATTCGTACCGTGCTCGGGCACATTTGACACCCAAAGCGTGGTTCGTTTGACTAGTGTGATCGCTTCGAGTCATGCCAGGGCACACTTGAAGAGGTGTCACGGCACGTATGTATGTAGCACCATCTTGCAGCACGAGAAGCTGAAATACAGTGAGCTGTATAATCAGTGCATTTATTATAAGGCTTATTAGGGCTGTGTGTCAGTGTACTCAACGTGAAAAAAACCATATAGTAAGTACAAGCATCAAGTCCACTGTGGAACACGAGAAGCCGGAACACAGTGAGCTGCATAATCAATGCACTTATTATAAGGCATATTAGGGCTGTGTGTCAGTGCACAAAACGAAACCAAAGAAAGGCACAAAAGTATGTGATTACCCGATTACATATGTACAATCATGAAGTGTGCTGTGCTGTGCAAGAGCGTATCATGATGACGTAAGCGTGCCAGAGCGCGTTTCAGTGACCCCAGTGTGAGAAGGAGCCAGGGTGGAAATGGGGAGGGGGGTCAAACATGCTCCAGCACGGTTCAAGGCTACCAGGCTCAGTGTGAGTACACCCTTAGTGTGTGAGTGCCCTACAATAGATTGGCGCCATATGTAGGGTTGTTCCTGCCTTGCACCTTGTGTTGCCGGCTGTGTATCGGCTTTCCTATGACCCTGACTAGGATTAAGCGGAAAAGAAAATGAATGAACAAATTAATGAATGTGCCACTATGACTACACTGAAAAGAACATGATGGCCACTGCTATGTATGTGGAGGGTCTGAAAGGTTATGGGGCTGTTTCTCCTCCAGTGGCCCTGGAAACCTCATTAGGGCATTATGGACTCCATGAACTATCAGGAGATTTTAAAACAAAATTTGTCTATCTCTGCCAGGAAACTAATAATCACTTGACATTGGATCTTCGAGCAGGACAATGATCCCAAATATATGTCCAGATCAACAGAAAAAATGTACTGAACAAAAACAAAGCTTCTGCAGTGGTAATCTCAGTCCCCTGATCTAAATCCCATCAAAGACCTGTGGGGAGAGCTGAAAAGGAGAGTGTATACAAGAGAACATAGAACCCTGGACAATGTGAATAGATTCTGTAAACAGTGATCTCAAATTCTCTGCTCTATATTCTTTAATGCTATAAGATGTTATAGGAGAAGATTAAGTGCTGTTTTACTAGTAAAGTGGGGTTGTGCAGAGTATTAAATGCAGGCCTTGCCAATAATTGTGCCACATTGTTAAAAGTAATGACTAAATTTACTTTAATTAAAGGTTGGATTCTTCTCATTTGGTCAATGGGAGATTAAATTAATGCACCAAAAGGTGAATGTCTTTTAACTCTTATAAATCTTGACCAGGAACATAGTGTTGTATCGGTGTTGAAACACACGTAATTTGTTGATATTAATTCTCTTTTAGTGCAATGTGATCCATCTTGTGATGGGCACTGTTGGGGACCTGGCAGAGACAAATGTCAGACCTGTGAGTCTTCATACTCATACGTACACACACACACACACACACACACACATATGCAAAAATGCACATTGTTATTAATATATTTTTAGGACCTTTCAGTGACTGTGTCTTACTGTAGATACATAAAATCCATTCAGTTAATCCTAACCCTGAGTTTTAGTTTAATGTTAAAAATGGCAAACAGTGTGAGTGACCATTTCATTCAAGTTACACAGTGTACAGTGGTGCTTGAAAGTTTGTGAACCTTTTAGAATTTTCTATATTTCTGCATAAATATGACCTAATACATCATCAGATTTTCACACAAGTCCTAAAAGGAGATAAAGAGAACCCAGTTAAACAAATAAGACAAAAATATTATACTTGGTCATTTATTTATTGGGGAAACTGATCCAATATTACATATTAGTGAGTGGCATAAATATGTGCACCTCACATACTTATGCCAATAATATCACACCAGATACTAAAAGCAAAGGTACACATACTTTTGCCACTTACTAATATGTAATATTGGATCATTTTCCTCAATAAATAAATGACCAAGTATAATATTTTTGTCTCATTTGTTTAACTGGGTTCTCTTTATCTACCTTTAGGATTTGTGTGAAAATCTGATGATGTTTTAGGTCATATTTATGCAGAAATATAGACAATTCTAAAGGGTTCACAAACTTTCAAGCACCACTGTACAAGGATGATTCTTAGACTAGATGCCATAGGCAAAAAAGTACATGACCATTCTGACCAGTTTTAACTGTTATGTTATGTACCCAAAAATCTTATTTCACACAGTACTGCTGTAATTAAATTATTTTAACATCACTAGCTTCAAAACATATCTAATATTATGACAGTAACAACAGTGAATCAATCATGTTAACCACCCAAAAGTGATTGTACAGGAAATGACACTGTACGTTCTGTAATACGGATGCCATTAAAAATAATGCAGAAACCAAAACTAATAAAAATGTAGACCTATGGCACACAGACCCATTTACCCAATCTCTGTCTCTTTCTCAGTGACTAAGACAGTGTGTGCGCCTCAGTGTAATGGCCGCTGTTTTGGCCGAAGCCCAAGTGAATGCTGTCACATTGAGTGTGCAGGAGGCTGCACAGGACCGCAGGATACTAACTGCTTTGTGAGTTAACGTTCACCCACCCATTATGTGTAGAACTATGATATTGAAATAATACATGTATTTAATATACCAGTTGTTTTCAATTCAACCCTGGCAGGGAACTGAACTGTAAAGCAAAGTGGTTTTCTGCTCCTGTATGCTTGAGTCAGCTTAATAAATAGTCCAAATAACTATTTCAATGGTGTGAGATATGACTACCTGTAAAATCTGTGTTTGGGGTTTGTTTTGCAGGCCTGCAGAAACTTCAACGACACGGGTTCTTGCGTGCCTCAGTGTCCTCAGGGTCTTATCTATAACAAAATGACATTTAAACTGGAGCCAAACCCCAATGCTAAATATCAGTATGGCTCGGTCTGTGTAGCGCAATGTCCTCGTGAGTAATGTTTCACACTTCTCATGTTTTTATTGTTATTCACTATCGGTATTCTCAGATACTTGGTCCACTCAATACTGGTGTGATATCTGGTCATTTATTGATGTGTTCATTGATCAGTTGATGAATTATTTGATAAATAAAAAACATATCCTAAAAAAATGTGCAAAATGATCGGGTAGATATATAAAGCAGTAGATAAATCAGACAATAATTTGATATAATTACCAAAAAAAAAATATTACGTGTGGAGTAGTAATAGGGTCATTCTCCATTTGGAGTGGGAATTCAGGTGGATACATTTTTAACAATCAATTTAATTTTTCCAAGAAACAAACAGCCTTAACATGTCTGTTAAGAAATCCAGTTTTGATCAATTTGTCACTGGTGTTACCCCATCAGGAAGTATTTATTTAGGTCTTTTTTACACTTAAAGGCAACTTCATGTACTGTTCTGTTTAAAAAAATAAGAAATTGTTGTACAATAAATATGCCAATTGAACTACTGAGACAGAAAACAGTGCAATATTTAATTAGTATAACATTTCATGCAAGATAATCTTAAAGGAAATATTTCATGAAAAAGAACAAACATCATATTATAACACATCTGTCACACCAGTGACTGAACAAGCATTTTCAGTAAATTAACGTTAATACAATAAGAAAATAAATGACTTAACAACATAATTTCTTAAAGATTATATCTTATAGTCGCGCATAAAGTTACTTTTATGTATGATAGTGTAACTAAATACTGACATACTACCTATAATACATACAGTGTATAGTCTTACAACTAACTTTGAGTTAGGTTCAATTTATGAAGTGTGTAGGGGAGTTGGAGTTGCAGTGGCCAGTGCTGCCCTTAACTGCGCTTTATGCCTTGCATGACTTTCTAGCCATCTTTTACTTTTCCATCTCTCTATTAGATGGGACAGAATGGGACAAACACAGCCACATATAAACAGCACAGTGCTTTTACTAACTTTAATTCAGAATTTAGTTCCTGTGTCTATGGAGCTTTAAACACGGCTCAGCCACTCACTCAGATGTTTAAAACAGCATCATCCTTCTGAATAAGTGGAATTCGACAAAACTAACTAAGAGGTTAAAGCTAAAGCATGCGCACAGAGCCAGGCACAAGACAGCAGCTCCCGCTATCTTTCTTTAGCAATGAAGAAGTTTCCATTATAATGAAAGTTGAACAAAAATGTTTCTGTATGCTGTCATTTATAAATCTTAGAAAGAAAGAACTGGTCCGTCATGTTAAAAAATATTGGAAATGGAAATCGGCTGAGAAAATTGCATCGGTGCATTTTCTATTAAACATATAAGTTACTATTTATAATTTTTGTTATACTGTATGTTTTAATTAACAATTTGTATAGTACATTTTTATAGTAAATATTTTTTATTAGTACATGTACTAATATCGTGATATGGATTGTTATCTGGATAGGAATTTTTGGTCATATCGCCCAGCCCTACTCCATGCTGCCGCTGTCCCTCTGCTGCACGCTGTTTGGCCATACTTAGCCACGATAGCAAAATGACAAAATAAACAATTGAACAAAAATGGTTTTATTGAAATGTTGATCAAAATGTTCATATAGTTTTTCCAGGTGTTCTGATCATTCATGACAATGTCATTAGTCACTGGTGTCACAACATGTCACTGGTACACATGAATATTGTGTAACACCAGTGATTGTGACACCAGTGACATTCTGGTTAAAATGGAGGATTATGTTAAATGGCTGCCCCATTGGCAGGCAAGGGACCTTGTTCAATCAATGATAAAAATGACATATTCCATTATTTTTGACAAAATTACATTACATTACAATTAAAGCACTTAACATCAGTGACACATAGAAGTTATGTGCTGTCTGATAAATAAGGTTATCAGTGAATTAATTTACATTTACAGCATTTAGCAGAAACCTTATCCAGAGCGACTTACAATTGATACAATCTTATAATCCAAGCAATTGTGGGTTAAGGGTCTTGCTGAAGGAACCAACAATGGCAGCTTGGCAGAGGTGGGATTTGAACCCTGGACCTTTTGGTTCGAAGTCCAGTACCTTAACCACTAGGCCACTACAGTTAATTAAATAAAATAAGCAAGCAGGGACATGCCTTTTTAGCCTTGATATGCCTCCCCTCTGTTGAACAGTGACCCAGGAAGCAGTTTAACTGAGCTGAAAATAACTATGTTAAAAATATAATATTGAGTCCTGATAGCACCTGGAACTGGAGAATCTCTGTGACAAATGTATTTTTAAAATAGAATACACATTTTTAAAATCTAATGTGATGTTAGTAATGCATATAGTAAATCTTTTTAAAATCCTTTTAAAAATATTTTTTAGACAAAAAAATGTTTGCTCAAAAGTTGAACATTGGTTACATGATAAGCTATTTCATGTAGGTAAAGCGATTATGAAAAATCAATTAATCATAAGGAAAATTAGGATTTAATCATAAGTTGACTATGTAATATGCTGAATCTTGGAGCTGTGCCTAATATTTCTGGCATTTTTTAAAGCCCTCCAAACTTTGTAACATGGTTTCCCACTCCAAATGGAGAATGGCCCATTACTATGATTGATAACTTTTTAAAATAATTTTGTTGAAAATAAATGATTTTATAATTGTATATTAGTATATTGTTTTATTTGTATATTGTCTTACAGTGCCAAATGGTAACATCCAAATGACAGTAATAATAACAACAGCATTAATAAAACCTTTGCATATGGAATAATTGAAAATTAATTGGTTTCTCTCTTTTGTAATCTCTTTTAGCTAACTTTGTAGTAGATGGAAGTTCATGTGTTAGCAGCTGCCCTTCTGATAAAATGGAGGTGGATAAGAAGGGGGTGAAGAGGTGTGAACCGTGTGGGGGTCTTTGTCCTAAAGGTAGCTCATATGCATATACACAAAACACATGCACACACACACAAATATACTTTGCACTCACGCCCACAACCACTAAAAGCAAACGCTGAACCCAATACTATTCATGATAAATTTTCTCTGTCTGACTGGTCTCATAACCTGGATTGGTCGTGGGGGTGCTACATTGTATAGTGTCTTGGGCAGGAGTAGACTGAAGGAGACTATCCCTCTTCAGGCTGCACACACACTTTCATTCACACTGGAATCAAACCGGGGATCTCTGACGCCATGATGACAAATTAGAAAGGCATCTTAACACCATCTATCAGTCCTACATTTCAAATGCATACACTGACTTAAGAGTTTATGCTCTCCCTTTCTCTCTCTCTCCTTCCCTCTCTGTAGTGTGTCAAGGTACTGGTGCAACCAATAGAGAAACCGTGGACTCTAAGAACATAGACAGCTTCATAAACTGCACTAAAATCCAGGGCAGCCTTCACTTCCTTGTCACAGGCATTAAGGGGTAAGGGTCTCACAGGATAATCCCAAAGGGAACCTGTAAATATTGCTTACGAATAAATATTTGATTTTGGGATACGCTGCTGACAGGTTTAGTGAGAATGTCTCTAATATGTCCTCTGTCACACCTGCAGAGATACGTATAACAACATATCAGCTCTTGACCCCAAGAAGCTCAAAATCTTTAACACCGTCAGAGAAATCACAGGTCAGTAAAGTGTGTGAATGAGTCGAGTACTGAGTACAAAGCTATTTAGAAATACATATAATTCTTGCACTGTTACTGATCCACAATTAATGACCCAATTTTCCGGGTAACAGATGTTCTGAGCATTCAGTCATGGCCTGAGGAGATGGCAGATCTGTCAGTCTTCTCCAATCTGACGACTATACAAGGCAGAAGTCACTACAAGTAAGACCTGTTTCTGCCCTTTACACACTTAGGTTAGAGTACCTTTTTACATCACATTTCTGTCATACGCATCAGCTGTTAGCCCTTTATAATACTTAGAAATTATATATAGTACAGGTCATAAGGATGAAAGTAATACAAAATTGAATTGAAATGTTATAGTTCCAAGCAGTATGGACAAATAATACTTTTTTAACACTATATCCAAAGAGTTTAGCTACGGTGTGTATCAACAATGTATACGTAACTGATTTTAAATGATGTTTTTGGATTTAGCTTATTAATGCAACTGTAATCCCATTTGATTATGACGCTTATATGCTGTTGAATGCTTGTTAAGTTAATTTGGTGTGTTAAACTGGGAGAATGTAAACACATAAAGTCCAGTAAATTTGTTGAACTGTTAGAAGGTCATTGGATACAGCACATTAGAGTAATCAACACTGTAACTTAATGAAAATAAGGGGAAAACCCTTACTGGCTGAAATATGTTGATACATGTTGCTCATTGGCATATTATTTTATTACAAATTATATTGCTTTTTTTAGATTTTAAATACTTGTGACAGTTGCAGTGTCAATGTCTTCACTACAGATATGTGACCGCATTGCGTTCTGTGAAACAGAACAAACAAAGGTGTACTATTTATAAGAGGACAGGCACATACACTCACGAATGCCTTCTACAGCTTATTACAAACAAGAAGCAGCATGTCATACACACAGACACCAATAACTTACACAAAAAGTCTCTTAATATATCAGCCAAGTTACAACAGTCCTAGTCTGTAGACCTGTATGGTAGTCACACACACACAGGAATGACTGAGTTCTGCTCTTAAGCTCTAACTCCCGCCTCTGCTTGTGGATCCGCAGCATTGAGGTGTTCAACAATGCAACAGAGGTGTCTGTTGAGGTGATCAGCTGAACATCCAGAATTTTATTTCCTAATATAAACTATTAGAATTTTTAAGACAAGCAAATTTCCATTGAGCAGATTACATTTACAGCATTTAGCAGACGCCCTTATCCAGAGCGACTTATAATTGGTACAATCTTACAATCCAAGCAATTGTGGGTTAAGGGTCTTGCTCAAGGACCCAACAGTGGCAGCTTGGCAGAGGTGGGATTTGAACCCTGGACCTTCTGGTCCATAGTCCAGTACCTTAACCACTAGGCCACCACAGTCCAAAGACTGTCCCAGTTCATCTGCCACCACAGCAGATGAACGTTAAATGGCACATACCTGTATAAAGTATAGTTCTACTTTTAAAATTTCTAACTAGGATATAGGCAGAGAAGTTGCATTTAATTGTTGTTCATTATAGAGCTGAAAGATAATTAACATTTGTTGCCAAATGATCTATATCTGTGCTTTTTAAATGTATAATGCTTACTGTGCATCCTAGTATAGCTGAAATGCATTCCACTGACAACATGTTTCTATCTCCAGAGGCTACTCTGTGCTGGTGATGAGAATTCCCACGCTGAAGTCACTGGGTTTGCGCTCTCTGAAGAGGATTAATGACGGTGGTATCTACATCACAGGGAACAAGCAGCTGTGCTACCACTACACTGTCAACTGGACACGTCTCTTTGGGACCGGCCCACGGGCCCAACGCCGCCAGAAAAAAATTGACATCAGAGAGAACCGGCTACAAAATGAGTGTGGTAAGTTTGTGCAAGGCACACTTCCTGGTTTCCTGGTTAAAGTCAACCAGTGTGTACCAAATCTGTACTAAACCAGTAATACATAGTAGTTTTAGCCATATTTAATGATTAGGTTGTTATTTGTAATTCTAATTTTAATCGGAAAAAAAAAAAACTACATCCAGTGTATTCAACTAAAGTTGAACTCAGTTAGAACTTTGCGTATTTTACATGTATGCTGATAACTGATCAAATAATCTCTGCTTGTGTGTGTTGCTGTTATGTAGTCACAAACGGCCATGTGTGTGATCCATTGTGTTCATCCGATGGATGTTGGGGTCCAGGGCCAGACAAGTGCCTTTCTTGCAAAAACTACAGCAGAGGAGGAACCTGTGTACCACAGTGCAACTTCCTGGAGGGGTCAGTATGTGTGTGTGTGTGTGTATGTGTGTATGTACATGCATATGTGTACGTGTGTATGTACGCGTCCGTGTGTGTACACCTTGTTTTGCTATACTTGTGAAGACCAAATGTCCCTACAATGATAGGAAAACCTGGAATTTTGACTAGTGACTAGTTTTTCCGGTTCTCACTTCTTTGACTTTATTTAAAAAACCAAAAGAGCCAAAATTCCTGCTTTAGGTTACTAAGATTGAGCTTAGGATTTGGGTTAGATGTAGGTGCAGCATCAAATAGATAGGGAAATAGGCAATGAAAATAAATAATTAATGAAAAATTGCTCAAGGTGACATGTGTTTGACATGACAGGGAAAAGCGGGAGTTTGCGGCAGCAAATGGAGAGTGCACGGCATGTCACTCAGAGTGTGCAGTGCAGGAGAGCAGACCCACCTGCCGAGGACCGGTAAAGTGACCTGTCATATTCTCTTATACGTAGCTCTCAAATTTTGTTTGTTTTACTACATACTTCAAAATCTGTTATTGTTGTATACATACTTAGTGAAATGGTAACTCAGTGGGTCTCTCTCTCTCTCTCTCTCTCTCTCTCTCTCTCTCTCTCTCTCTCTCTCTCTCTGTCTCTCTTTCTTTCTTGCTCTATGTCTCTTTAGGGAGCAGATCAGTGTGAAGTGTGTGTGAAGATGCAGGATGGGCCGCACTGTGTCTCATCATGCCCAGATGGAGTTATGGGAGAAAAAGGACTTGTCATTTTTAAATTTTCCAACGGCCAACACAAATGCCAGCCCTGCCATGCCAACTGTACTCGTGGGTGAGGCATCATCATGTGACTAATTTAGCTTCATGTACCTGGACATTGTATTATGTTACTAACGACATAATGTAGGCTCCTAAATGACAGGAGAGCAAAGCTTTAGGAACTCTGATAGCCTATGGAAGCTTAGCAAGACCATGGGAATAAGCAGTGACTACATGCGTTTTCCACTTCAGTTCTGAAAACAGGACCAAGTGCATCCTAGGGTTATGGTCATCATTTATTTTAATAGAGATAATAGGATTAATCACAGTAAAAAAAAACACTGTTGTCTAGGAAAATGTGCCTGAATTAACTTGTTTCTCTGTCTGATCATCTGATTGGTAACCCAAGCCAGACTGACTCTAACATAATTACTCATAAAAAGGTCTGTGAGACAAAGAGCTGATTAAATAATAAATATGACAGAGCAAAAACAAACATTGCATCCATGACAACGGCACCATGTATGACTAGAAAACAAAAGTGTTTCATTTAAATTGTTGTTTGATGTGTATCACAGAATGCGCAATCAACAAACATTGTTCTTAGCCGTGCTGTCATGTACTATTTGTTCTTGCTGGTGAAACACCTAAACAGGTGTCTTCCACTGAAAGTGGAAGCTGTAGTACCTGATCAGGGGAGAAAAACGCACTCACTCACTCACGTTCCATACTAGTGATAGTATCGGTATCAGTCACCAGTTAATCAGGCCGATTAATGCTATTTTGAAATAATCGGCATCGACCGATATCTGCATTTCTATCTGCCAATATTCAAAAATAGCAGGGAAAATGCAGAGAAACTTTGAAAGAATGTGATACTGTTACCTGGTTATAAATGTTGAAGATATTTCCATGTTTATAAAATTTACAGCTGAAATTTAAGTTCCATTAATTTAATTTAAGTTCATTTAAGTTCAGCAGTATGGTGTCTAATTTCTTGGGGGTTTCAGTTGCAAAAAAAAAATGTGAAATCGGCACTGTATATTAGCCATCGATCACCCTGTTCTTTAATAACAGCATTTGCTTCGGTGTCGGCTATTAACAAATCCATATCAGTCGATCACTATTCCATACCCATTTAAACCAATTCAGAGTCATGGGGAGCCAGGGCCTAACCAGCAGCAGAGGGCACAAAGCAGGAACCAAGCCTAGATAGGGCACCAATCCATTTGCAGGACATGTTTTAGAAATGCCAGTTGAGATTAAATCATGTCTTTGGATGTGAGAGGAAACCGTTGTCCCCATAGGAAACCCACACAGAGAACACAGGGTTGGGACTCAAACTCAGGTCTCTGGAGCTCTGAGGCCACACTGCTAACCACTAAGTCACCGTGCCACAGGACAAAAGCACAGTTTAAGTTTTTTTTTTTTCATGTTTTACCATGCTTTTCTTGATCAGTTCTTTGGGAGATCCAGTGCCCTGTACCAGACAATACAGGATGCAGGCATAAGCCTGCTTTGGAGGGGATGCCGGTCCATCATAGGGCTGAGTAGGAGTTGCTGTTGCAGCCCCAGAATGTGATCCCTCAATATATCTCTGTCAGTCAGCTGGCTGATGCCCAGAGGGCCACAGCTGTGGGAGAGTATTGTAGCGCATATTGTTTGCCCGGGGAGAAATTGAAATTCAGAATACAATTTCTGCTGAATGTGTATTTACATGTATTATAGGATTCCCATCATAAAGTCAACATATTGTAAACCAAACCATTGTTATTCAGGGAGTGCCTGTACACTTAGGAATGCAATGCGTCTTCCCTCCCACTGACTAATGCTACTGTGCCCTTTTGTAGAGCTAATGGCTCCAGACATGTTGTAACATACCTGCTATGATTTAAGTCATTTCTTTTTCTTAAAAACAGGACTGGTTTTACCACCATAATGTTGATGATTAATGTATGTATGTTTTAGGTGCACTGGATCAGATTTAAGAGACTGTAGAGAGTCTCGGACAAAAACATCTGGGTGAGTGTCTCCCTCTGCTGGTCTTTACATTATGGCCGGGCATGTTTGTTGTATGTGATTTTGGTTTATCAAGCTCTTTCTCATATGTGTTTGTGTGTGTGTAGGTTGCCAGTGACCGCAATTGTGTTGGCCGTCATAGCTGGGACATTGGTGGGGTTCTCTGTTTTTGTGATGACTGTTCTGTATCGCCGCAGCCTGGCCATCCGGCGAAAACGTGCCATGAGACGATACCTCGAGAGTGGAGAGGTTACTACATACTTCAACTTATGTTTGTCTATTAGCCAGAAAATACTTACTTATGCAAGGAATATGTGTAATATTAGTATAATTATATTAATTAACCAAAATATTTATTGCTTTGGCTTTGCACTTCCTTGTACAATCATGTATTTGTAGGTTTACCTGTTTTTTGCATTTCTGAATATCTATAGAGTTTTGAGCCATTGGATCCTGGGGAGAAAGGGACCAAAGTGCATGCTCGCATTTTGAAAGCATCTGAACTGCGGAAGATGAAACCTCTGGGTAGAGGAGTTTTTGGGACTGTCCATAAGGTAACTAAAATGACCTGTCAGTCATCAGAAACCAATAGTATGTGTAATATTGCCTAAATGGTGCCTATTTCACATCGCTCTTTTTCTTTTTTCCTCTTTTGCCCTCTTTCAGGGTGTATGGATTCCAGAAGGAGACACAGTAAAGATTCCAGTGGCCATAAAAACTGTTCAGTATCGTACTGACAGGCAGACTTTCCATGAAATTACAGATGTAAGAAACTCACACACACAGATGCAGAAACCCCAGTAGTTATTCAATTACAAAAATATACACATGCAAGATTATGTTTCTGAATCCTTTAGAATTTCTGCATTAATTACTCATAGAGTCTGATAATATATACAGTGGTGCTTGAAAGTTTGTGAACCTTTTACAATTTTCTATATTTCTGCCATAAATATGACTTAAAAAAACATCATCAGATTTTCAAGTCCTAAAAGTAGGTAAAGAGAACCCAGTTAAACAAATGAGACACAAAAAATTATACATGGTCATTTATTTATTGAGGAAAATGATCCAATATTACATATTAGTGAGTGGCAAAAGTATGTAAACCTCTTGGATTAGCAGTTAATTTGAAGGTGAAATTAGAGTCAGAGATCTGTCAAAGTCTGCTCTTCACAACACATTTTTGTGGAAGTGTGTCATGGCATGAACAAAGGAGATTTCTGAGGACCCCAGAAAAAGAGTTGTTGATGCTCATCAGGCTGGAAAAGGTTACAAAACCATCTCTAAAGAGTTTGGACTCCACCAATCCACAGTCAGACAGATTGTGTACAAATGGTGGAAATTCAAGACCATTGTTACCCTCCCCAGGAGTGGTCGACCAACAAAGGTCACTCCAAGAGTAAGGCATGTAAAAGTTGATTCTGAGACACTTTTTTGGACAGTTGAGCCAAATGCCAAGGACACAGCACAAAAACTTCACGTTCACTGATCGTGCGTTCAGCTTTAAATCAATTGCAGGGTTCCATAACCACTGCTTGTTGTATTTCCAGTCTGGGCTTTGAGACCTGTTACTCACAGGAACTGGCATTTCCAGCAGCTGGCTCTTACCTCTAAGACACAAAATTTGCACTGAGGGAACAATGAATTCAAAGTTATATCAAGACATTTTACAGGATGTCCTTATAGTGGTCCATTGCCTGTAGTTTGATTCAGCTTGGAGGAGGTTGCAAAAAACCTTTCAAAACATGTGAATAACAAACCAACAACAGAATGATTTCGAAAAAAGAGGTACACGTCTGATCAACAGTTACATAAAATATAATTGCTGAAAATGAGGTTATATCAGTTTTTAAATACAATGATTTAATTAAAGAATAATTTGTATTAAATACAAATTGTTAATGTACATTATCCAGCCTCAACATTAAAGAAGCAAGTTCAAGAAGTGTTTAAATAAGGATGTACAGGTATGTTTGTATGTTATTAGTAAAAGTAGATTATTATTACTTGAGTGAGAACATTTTAATTAATGCAGAAATCCAGATCATTCCAAAAGGTTCTCAAACTTTTTCCTGCAATAGTATGATAAATAATTATTGGTTCTTTAAAAAAATCACTCAAGCAATAAGCCATGTCCCTTGTCTTGCAGCACATGCTGGCAATTGGCAGTTTGGATCACCCCTACATCGTGCGGATCTTAGGGATTTGTCCAGGAGAAAGTTTGGAGCTGGTCACCCAGCTGATGCCACAGGGGTCCTTACTGGAACACATCAGGCAGCGCAGAGACAACCTCAACCCACAGAGGCTCCTTAACTGGTGTGTGCAGATAGCAAAGGTGAGTGTTTATTTTTGATTTCACCTAGGACTTGATTGCTTGTAATAATACATTGCTTGTATATACATTGGACTGTGTGGTTAAGGTACTGGACTATGGACCAGAAGGTCCAGGGTTCAAATCCCACCTCTGCCAAGCTGCCACTATTGGGTCCTTGAGCAAGGCCCTTAACCCACAATTGCTCGGATTGTAAGATTGTATCAATTGTAAGTCGCTCTGGATAAGGGTGTCTGCTAAATGCTGTAAATGTAATAAAGGAACAGGTTTGAGTGCATATGAACTTGCACTTGATCACTCTGGGAAAGGGTGACTGCTAAATGCTGTAAATTTGAACTTTAGTGTGCTAAAATTTGTGTTTTGAGTCCTTGAGTAACTTATTTTAATATGTTTTTCTGTACAGAGGGTGCATTTAATAGCATATACTCACCTTCTCTATCTCTATCTCACACAGGGCATGTATTACCTTGAAGAGCAGAAGATAGTCCACAGGAACTTAGCTGCTCGGAACGTCCTTCTGAAGAGTGACTTTATGGTCCAAATCGCTGACTATGGCATTGCTGACTTGTTCTACCCAGAGAACAAGAAATGTTATAATGAAGTCAAGCCAAGCCAGACTCCGATCAAATGGATGGCCCTTGAGAGTATTTTGTTCGACCGATATACACATCAGAGTGACGTCTGGAGCTATGGTGAGTTTATGTCGCTTCATGCTGATGGCAGTGCTGGACAGAATAAATCCCAAGAGACTAGAAACATATTGTTAATCCTCTGGCGATTCAGTGCTATGTAATATTAGAAGTACACCTCCAAACTAAATTCACATGTATATACATGTACAGTGGTGTATACATGTTCCTGATGACAGGTTTTTTTGCGTGTTTGTCACATTTAAGTGTTTCGAAACATCATACCAATTTAAATATAAGTCAAGGACAACACAAGTAAACACAAAATGCAGTTTTTAAATGAAGGTGTTTATTATTAAGGGAGAAAAAAGTCCAAATCTACATGGCCCATGCAAAAAAAATAGGAAATCAGGAAGGGGGCAAACCCTTTTTCACACCACTGTGTTTTCACACCACTGTGTTTTCACACCACAGTTATACTGCAGCCTGTTTACTAAATCAAATAAATTATTGATGCCAAAACTTTAGATCCCTTTCAGCTCCATTTATTCCAAATCCTTGTCTTATAGGTGTCACTGTCTGGGAGATGATGTCATATGGAGCAGAGCCATATGCTGCAATGAACCCACAAGAAGTTCCTGACCTTCTACAGAAGGGCAAGCGTCTCTCTCAGCCTCAGATCTGCACAATCGATGTGTACATGGTCATGGTTAAATGTGAGTCCTTTCAATGTCTGCATGGCTTTAAGGTTGTTTAATGCTTTAAGAAAGATTGACCTAAAAAAAACTATAGTTTTATTGTTGAAGATTTTGGTATGTTTGGCTGTGTTCACTGCAAGTTGACATGTTATGTAAAATTCTAATATATCTGATTGTTTGGGCAGGCTGGATGATCGATGAAAATGTTCGGCCAACCTTTAAAGAGCTGGCTAGTGAATTTAGTCGCATGGCCCGAGACCCACCACGATACCTTGTCATCAATGTAAGGCATACCTGAACTACACAGTATATTGTTTCTTATTAGCATTAAGCAGTATGCTTTATGAAATTTCAATGTTTTATTATGGCCATATCATGCAACCAAGAAGTATATACAGTGTAGGATGTTTGGTGTCTGTAGGCGCTCCTTAGACTTTTAAAGTTTTGAATGTACCATTGGCTGGCTTTTTAGTTTGCTAATTCTCATTTATAGGGTGAATGTGTTGCTCCTGATCCTGCTTCTGATGAGACACACCAGCTCAGCACTCAGATGGACATTCTTGGAGTAGGGCTGGAAGATCAAGAAGATGAGGTACTGGAGGATGGCATGGCCACGCCACCTGTATATCTCAATCCATCAAGAAGTCTCTCTAGATTGGCAGCGGATTCCCACAGGGTGAGAAACCATTGGCTAGAGAAAACATAGTCAAATGCCCTGAAAAATGAATGGGATGATAGATATAGGCTGAGGTGGGATTACAGAGAGATTCAGATGAAGAATGCAGTAGTGTTCAGTCAGATACAGAATGATTGACATGCTCGGTAAAGATAGTTAAAATGTTTGTGTGAAATGTCTTTGTGGTTACTACATCTCACACTGACGATATGAGAGAAATCTAACCTTTTAATTAGGTAAATGAACGTGAATAGAAAAGGGATGGAGGGTGAACAAGAGCCTATCCCGGGCTTCATTTGATGCTATTGCAGGCTCCTGTGGTAAATGAGAAATGCACTTATGCCTTTTCTTTCGGGCAGGATTACTAAAGGGCTGTGGGTTTCACTTCATAATTATTGCCCTAAAACGGATACATTTTCAGATATATACCTGAAATGAAAGTTAAAACACTGTTGTCTCTTTTCATTTGTGCATTCTCTAAACATGTGAATGAACGAAAGTTCAATGAACCAGGGCTTGCTTCAGTTACATTTGTTAATAAGATTTTTATGGCTGTCCATTATTGTGATGTGTGAGAGCTGTTTAGAATGCTTTTCTCAGTTTTCTTAAGTTTAGGAGATTTCTCTTAAGAGATTAAGCTAAATAGCCCAAATACACTTTGTCACAATCATCTTACCCATCTTTATCAAGTCAAACAATATTTCAGTTTCTCAATTTACTTTTTTTTTTTTTAACCAATTTCTCATATCATTCCTTTTTTAAAAAAAAGGTCAGTCTTACCCCATCCTGTCCCGCTGGTTACCTGCTGATGACCCCAAGTGTGGAGGGCTCCATGCAGGTATGTTTTCATGATAGTGATATATTTATCTTAATAGGATTTAATCATTAGTGCATTACCAAAAACAAGGTATGGGTTGAGGGCTTTGCCATGTTTGAGTATAAAGGCTCTTACCTTTTAAAATATGCATTTCAACCAAAGACCTGTGTCTTAAATGCGATTTGGCTAGAAGCACTGATTACCATCTACAAGTTCTTGCTTCATTACTCATGCATGAACATAAGACATAAAAGGACATAAAAGAAAAAAAAACTGTAATAATACATTGGGTATTTTTAATATAAACATCACTTCAGTGCTAAATTAAATACACACACAGCTTGCATTTCATTCCAAACTACAAAATATTTAGAACCTTTGTATTTAAAAATTAGCCAAGCCAATATAAGTATTTATCAAATCATAGTATTTTTATTTATTTGAGCACATTACTAGTCTGAACTGGCATGTCTAACTTGCACTGTAGCTTTGTCTTCTGTCATCACATTACATCTGATGTTTAAACAAGCACACGCAATGTGATCTTATTAATTAATGTAAACATCCAGTAAACCATTAGAATGAACAGCAATAAGGTCTATAATGGGTCCTGTATGGGGCTCTGTTTCTGCCTTGCTGTGCATAATAATAATTTAACAAAAAACCAAGGGGTGTCAGGTGTCACATAAGCAAAGCAATTACCTTTCATCTCCTTAAACAAACATGTTTGCTTCTAATGCAGCCAGCTGTAATTGCCAGGATACATACACTCACTGAGCACTTTATCAGGAACACCTGTACATTTATTCATGCAACTAATCAACCATAAATTCATAAATTCATGTAGATACGGACCAGCAGCTTCAGTTAATGTTCACATTATCCATCAGAATGGGAAACAATGTGACCTGAGTGATGTGGGCAGTGGCAAATTGTTGGTGGTTTCTGTAAATTACCATTTCTTGGGATTTTCATCTCCTGAATCTGTAGAGTTTAATCAGATTGATGCAATACAGAAAAAAACCTTCAGTGAGTGGCAGTTCTGCAGCCAGAACCCCTTGTAGATGAGAGTGGTCAACAGAGAATGGACAAACTGGTTTAAGGTGACAGAAAAGCTATAGTAACTCGGATATCCACTCTGCAGAATTGGGGTGAGCAGAAAAGCATGTCAGCCTGCACAACATTTTGAACCTTGAGGTGAATGGGCTACAAGAGGGAAGACCTACCCACTATTAATACAGTGTTCCACCGAAAGTGCTCAACGAGTGTATATGTGGTGGCCCAGTAGCACTGAGTTCAAATAATATACATACAGAGCGTAGTTATTATATAAAAATTAATAAATAATTGTGCAAGTTTTAACATTTATTTTTAGAAACTCATACCCTGAGACCTCTATACTAGAATAACTTATGCAACCTCTCCTTAACATTCATCATTGTTATTAACATTATGACATTCATTTTTAAAAAGTAAGTCTGTAGGGAAGCATATTTTGCCAGCTTACAGATGTTATAAGCCTTTATTACTAGATGTAATTTGAGTACACGCAACTAGACAAACCCATCTTAATATGGAACTGCTTCTATAATAAAGAAAACAAAAGGACATTGTAGGTAATGATTTTCTGTGATACAAAGTCTTGCTTTTGTTTTATGATGTGCTTTTGTCTTTAATGTGACATTCCTTATGTTTTGCTGTAGACGATGTGTTCACGGTCACGCCTCAACTCTGCGCGCACCATCTCTGAGAGTTCAGAGGGCCGTGGTACCATGGTGGAAATGGAGATGCGACATCGGGAGGATAGTGCATATATATCTCAGAGAGACAGCTTCCCAGGACCCCCAGACACTCCCATCCCTGATGCGCCTTCTCCTTGTACAGATGGAGAAGAAGACCAAAATGGATATGTATTGCCTGGACTATGCGAAAGTCCAGAGAGAGGTGAGTGGGAATAATTACATGCTTCTTGTTTCTGAGTAGTTGTTGTGTCTGAAACCTAATTTCAGTGCTTCATTTTCATCAACTCCTTCTCTCTATCTTTAGAAACAATGTTTTCCATGCCTCCCCGTGTGATGCGGTCCCATGGGAGGTTGTCTCTGAGTCATTCACGGGAACTGTTAGAGGAGCATGACAGTGCTGAGGAAGAATACGAGTACATGAACAATCAAGGCCTCCCTCTAAGGAACATCTCAGTCCCGAGCTGTCAGCAATCAAAACACAATTTCACCTCTCAACATCCAGGTACCAATCAGCCGAACAATAGATTATCCCTGGAGAGTTCAGAAAGCTGTGCAGAGCTATCTCAGTCCTCCTCAGATGAGAGAAGTTGTAGCAACGTGGAACTTCCTTCCAGCGAAGCAGAGTACGCAGAGGTCGACCTGGAGCATCAGTATGAATACATGGACATTCGCAGTGGCCCAGGCTGTACGGCACCTAAAACGACACCTAGAGCTGACCCACGGAGGCCAGGCAGCGGTCCTGTTAATAGAAAAGCAACAGATGCAGATGACTATGTGGAGGATGAGTATCAATACACAAACCGCCAGCCCTTGTTGAGACGCTCTCTGATGGGGCAGGGCTTGAAGAAAGGGGAAAGAGAAATGTCTGAATATGAGGAAATGGACTCTTTGGCTGCAGGAGCATCCTCAGGAGCTGAATACCAAAACCTGTATGAGGCTGGGGAACGGGAGGCCCCTGGCATCAAGCCTTATGTGCAAGTGTGTGCAGGAATGCGCAAGGACGGACCAGACCGGTGTTTTGACAATCCTGACTACTGGCATAGCCGATCGTTTCCTAAAGCGAATGCAGTGCATACATAAGACAGCAGGCAGGAAATATGGAAACAGGAGCTACACTAAGTATAAAGGATCCTGAAAAGAACTAC
This sequence comes from Ancistrus triradiatus, assembly GCA_025084515.1. Lineage (NCBI taxonomy): Eukaryota > Metazoa > Chordata > Actinopteri > Siluriformes > Loricariidae > Ancistrus > Ancistrus triradiatus. The sequence continues at coordinate 31,691 of JAJAGP010001495.1, forward strand.
ATTGACTCAGGCAGAAGTAACTATCTATAAAGCACTGGACATGACCTTGACCAAAATGGTTGTGGTAACAATGCAATAAACACACCTTTACATTTGAATGTATCTTTTGTTAAATGTACCAGTGGACTATTGCAGGTATATGTGCATACAGCAGGACTACACATGCCAACTATTCAAATGTTATACTACATTATGATGGAAAGTAGTGGAGGGCTACCTCAGTTTTCTTTGGACAAGAGAAATTGGAGCGAATGGGGACCACTCTCCCAGTGAAGAACAGTACAGAAAGACTGGTTTGGACCAAACATTGGCATTTGTGATAGTCCAAGTTCAGACTCTATTTTAGAACATATGAAGAGGAACACAGGTATTCTTATGTGTTGTTGGATTTATGAATCAGTATGTCTGTTACAGGTGTTTATTCTGTCTTCCAACATTATGGCACGGCAGCTTACATTCTGTCAAACCGCACCACACTTGCAGGTGTTTTACAGGTGTATTCTTTTAAAAATATTTTTGTATTCCAGTTTGTAGCTCTTTCACTTACAGTATCAATTGCAAAGCTACCTGCACTTGTAGAACTGTACACCGATGGGTGTTTTTATATTCTGGGAATGTTTGTGACAGTTTTCAATACAGAAGGAGAATTGTGTTTGAATCATATTTCAAATGAAATGGCCAGTTGACAAGCTTTAAACTTTTGTGTGGTTTAGTAGCGTAAGTTGTATATATCCTCATTTGTAAAATTGATCATTTTATTACTCATAGTATATGTTTGCGCTGTATTTTTATACATACATGTATAAAATGTTAAGAATAACATTTTGTTGCTATACTTAGTAAAAATATTTTGTGTTTTTTTATGTGTTTCAGTCATTGTTCTGTGGAAGTACAGTGGTACGTTGGTTCTGAGCAAATTTTTCCCATAAAGAATAATGTAAATTGAATTAATCCGTTCCAGACCCCAGAAAATCCACACTGTATAAGGCATTGTATGCATTAATGGAGCTGCATTGTACAGGTGCTCCCTGTCATAAGTTATATGTATCATGAACTGAGGAGTTTAATAAGTGTTGGTAGAGCGGTCTATACTGTATCATAGCTTAGCCTAAGTAATAGCTTAAGTAATGATAAGTGAGGTAATGTTTGAAACAATTATATATTAACAGTTACACTGAGAAAAATACAGGGGCAGGCCTGGAGGTGGCAGAGTTTAAAATGCTGCAATTTCTGATGGAAGTGTCGAGGATGGACAGGGGTTTGAATATATTACACAGACAGTGCAAGTAGACTGGTTTGAAGACAAAGTGAGAGGTGAAATTGAAATTGTTTTGGTCATGTGTGGAGGAGGGTTGTGGGGCATAATGGTTAAAAGATGCTAAGAATGGAACTGCCAGGCAGCAGGAGAAGAACAAAGGTAATGGACGTTTATAGTTGTGATGAGCACACTGAACAACACTGAACAACAATGGTGTGCATGGCAGGGTTGCAAGGAGAAAGCCAAAGATGACGTGGACAAGCCAGAAGGCTATTGGAAGAATGTTTTGTGGACGGATGAGACCAAATTAGAACTTTTTGGTTTAAAAGAAAAGCATTATGTTTGGAGAAAGGAACACACTGCATTCCAGCATAAGAACCTTATCTCATCTGTGAAACATGGTGGTGGTAGTATCATGTTTTGGGCCTGTTTTGCTGCATCGGGACTAGGACGGCTTGTCATCATTTATGGAATAATGAATTCTGAATTATATCAGAGAATTCTAAAGGAAAATGTCAGGATATCTGTCCATGGACTGAATCTCGAGAGAAGGTGGGTCATGCAGCAAGACAACGACCCTAAGCACACAAGCCGTTCTACCAAAGAATGATTAAAAAAAGAATAAAGTTATGTTTTTGGGATGGCCAAGTCAAGTACGTGACCTTAATCCAATCGAAATGTTGTGGAAGGGCCTAAGGTGACAGCTAATTGAGTAAACCCGACCAACATCCCAGAGTTGAAGCTGTTCTGTACAGAGGAATGGGCTTAAATTCCTCCAAGCCGGTGTGCAGGACTGATCAACAGTTACAGGAAACATTTAGTTGCAGTTATTGCTGCACTGGGGGGTCACACCAGATACTGAAAGCAAAGGTTCACATACTTGTGCTACTCACTAATATGTAATATTGGATCATTTTCCTCAATAATTAGATGACCTAATGTTATGGCACAATGTCTCATTTGTTTACCTGGGTTCTCTTTATCTACTTTTAGGACTTGTGTGAAAATCTGATGATGTTTTAGGTCATATTTATGCAGAAATATAGAAAATTCTAAATGGTTCACAAACTTTCAAGCACCACTGTATATGCTGAAAAAATGTGTGATAAACCCTACGTTTGTGTGATTATTTATTCTACACCCAGCTGTTCATGATTAGAAGTCCATAATAGTATTCTTCTCTTCCATGCTGTTACGCACTGCATCGGGAAGCGTCAATGTAGGGCTTAGGAGAGGTTACTAGCACGTCGCTCAGCCCCATCTAACCTGACTAAACAATTTTCCCCTTGTACCTTACGCAAGAAACAATAACTCAATGAAAACACTTAATCAAAAAGTACACATTAAACAGTAGCAAATCTTAGGCTAGTGTGATCATAACCGATAACTGATCGTGAATTAACACTGAATTAAATTAATTATGAATGAATATTGAATAAATGAATAAATGTAGATTAAATGTTGACCAACTGTGGTTAAATGCAAAGGTCCGTTTCTGGATGGGTACTCCAAGGCTGTTTCTTGTCAAGTATATGCTAGTAAATTCAATAAATGTCAGTTATAAGAAAAAAATCATGAGTAAATACTTAAAGTGAATAAAATGTTAGTACTAATCCCATAGGTCGCCTGGATACCCACACATTTACACAGCTCAGTCAGCATCCCTGCTACCCATGATTGCCTCTAAATGAGCAATTATAAAATGCTCATTCTTCAACTTAACCTGCCATAATAGATTCCCTGCTAGATCTGACACGCTGATAACATCAAACTTGAACCTGCAAACATCAATGGACCATTAGCCTGTGAAGATATCTGGATCAACTGAAAAAAAGAGAATTCATTCCTCCTGGTCTTAGACTTCCCTATTTCAGCTTAACCACATACTCATCTATAATGAAGGCATCAACTTCTATTTTACACCTCCCTTGTGGCCCTGTGTGAACCATTTCCTGTGTTTCTTTCAAACGTCCTGCCAGGAGAACAAACACTTCGCGCAAGTATCCGCTAATGCTCCGATCCTTTTTCTTTTTGAGAAGATCTCTCTTAGTGGGAATTTTAGCTGGAAATCCCATGTTTTACTTATATGGTGCAATGAGCTTTCCTTTTTGCAGGGCCGTCATTTGGTGCAATCGACTGTCTCCTCTCGTATGCAGGAGAAAGTGACTCTCTACTATATTATAACCACACAGTCCTTGTGTCTCTGGGGCTGCTCATTATCATTTGAGTACAGGGTTGCATAGGTGCAGGTGTAGTAATTATCAACCCATCAGGTGTGCAGAGGATCTTTCAGTTCAATTAACACAGGACATCTCTTCCCAGCAGGTTAAATGGGGTATTTGATGACACAAGGATAGCAAGCTTTACTTGTTGTTGTCCAACTTGTATGTTGATGGGGTCTGTCACGGGGATCAGCTGCATTTGTTCCGAGAATCCTATGGTCTTTACAAAACGTTCCACCCAGCGGAGATGGAAGGCATCTTGAGGTTTTACACAGGTATGAACTGCTCTTGTGTCAACTATCATTCGTATCTTCTTACCTTTCACTTGAACCTGCAGCATGGGTTCATCTTCAAGCTTTTGACTGAAGACTGGCAGCTGCCCCTCCCCCTCCAGATTCTCTGGGCATCCCTAGTATCCCACAGGCAATCCCTTGCCAGCGATTGGCAGGCCCAGTTACCAGTTTTCTCTTCCTCATATTTCTTCTTCATCTGTTGAACCTGGCTTCTAGACTCTGCATAAGTTTGCACTGCTCTTTCCTTTTCCTTACTTGGTATTACTGTCTGTCCTTCCATCTCAATTACTTGCTGTACAGATTGTGGGGCTGGCTTAAGATCGCTTGGAGCCATTGGTTCTGCATATGGTGGGGGTCCCTTTTCCTCAATCTAATACATATATCTTTCTTTTTCTGCTATTTTTTCCACCTTTTCTTTATACAACCTGACTAAATAGAGCTCTCTATCTCTTTTTGCCTTTCGTTTTTTGGTCTGGTCTTTGGCCTTGTGCCCTCTGACACATCTCTCCACCCACAAACACCTGTCTCTATTCCTCATTTCACCGCTTGGCCACCCATCCATGAATTGCTTAGTTCGGTCTGCCCATTTCTTATCATATTTTCTCAGATCTTTCTCTAATATCGGGTGTTCCTTAATCAAGAGTTCCAAAACCGTCATTCCTCTTTCCATACTTAGCGACATGGCTTCACTGAATGCACTGGATCATTCCTACTATGTCAATTTTCACAAATGTCCTTCGCTTTCTACCATCCTTTTGGTTTTTGACCAGATTTGCTCGACAGCCATGCTGATACAGGTTTCTGCATATTTATCTGCCCTAACCACTGTTCTATATTCCCTTCAGCTGTATCCTGGGCATTTCAAACTTTCCCTTGAACACTTGGTGTGGTTAGTCCATAAACACGCTTAAACGTACCACACTTCTATAATCACATTTACATTACATTTACATTTACAGCATTTAGCAGACGCCCTTATCCAGAGCAAATTACAATTGATACAATCTTACAATCCAAGCAATTGTGGGTTAAGGGCCTTGCTCAAGGACCCAACAGTGGCAGCTTGGCAGAGGTGGGATTTGAACCCTGGACCTTCTGCTCCATAGTCCAGTTCTTGGCATTCCCACTTACAAGTTATTATACACATGCACATTAATACAAATTTAGTTTTGCTAGAGACACTCTTGTACTAGTTGTAAGTTGTTGTATTCGGAAAAGGTACATAAATTACATAAAATGCAAATGTAAATGATAATGACCCACTGCTCTCCCCACCCTCCATAGCGATTCACAGCAAGTCATGTACTTTGTGTCAATCAGTAAAATCAGCAGCAAGAAACACTCTGAAGACATCTTACACACATTCTCTCAGTTTGTCTTAAAGATATTCAACAAAACAAACTAATAGTGATAACATTATTGTGGATCCAGCAAGTAAAGACAATAACTTTCTAGAAAATCACCTCAGCTGTTAGCACTACCTAGTCCTAAGTGGCCAGTCAAACACTACACTAACAATTCCCTCATCAACACTTGTTAATTAAGCGCTCTTTTAGGAAAAACATTGTTGCCAGTCAAGCATTGTAAACTGTCTGCCCTAAAATCATGAGGTGTGTAAATATTACACGTGCTGTAATAGAATAAAATGAATTAGTTTGCTAGTTTAATGGATGCTTTGCTTTAGTGGTCTGATATGCAATTTTATAGGTTATATGGCTATATAGCCAAACATACAGTGGTACTTGAAAGTTTGTAAACCCTTTAGAATGTTCTATATTTCTGCGTAAATTTGACCTAAAACATCATCACATTTTCACACAAGTCCTAAAAGTAGATAAAGAGAACCCAGTTAAACACATTACACAAAAATATTATAGTTGGTCATTTATTTCTTGAGGAAAATGATCCAATATTACATATTAGTGAATGGAAAAAGTATGTATCGTCTACTGCTGGACTCGCGGATTTTAAGTGTAAGGATCCAAAGAAAAAATATGCGAATTCGTGAAGCAGCAGATTCAGAAGGGGGATTTTTCAGGGTATTACTGTACAAATTACCTGGTGTGAAACCGAATTTCCTCGTTGGAGCCAACAAAACGATTTATTAGTCCAAAACTCAGCTGGACACTTAGTTCCTGTAGCCAATTTCTCAGCTCTTCCACTTCAACAGATCTTCATTTCACAAGACATGTCCAGAGATGACGGCTCAGGGACAGCACAGCAATCATGATCCATTGTCAGCCGGTCTTTCCCTGCGCCGCGGTGTCGGAGTGCTATAGTAGGCACTGCGCATTTTGCCAGTCTTCTCTGACCTTCTGTTGTTTTTGGTTCAACCAAGTGGTCTGGTATGAAATGTCTGCTACAGGCCTTCGTATGCGGAGAAATGATAAAGTGGTCCAGACGGATGTTTATTAGTCACTGACTCCTGAGGTCACTGGACCGGGAAGCAACGAAAACTTAAACTTCCATTAAATTTCGCAGACGCCAAGCAAACAACAGTGCTCTGAATATTTTATTCTGGAACTATTGCTGCCTTCAAGTGGTGTCAGAAATATCGTATTTACGAGATGAGATCACATAAACGTCACCACAATGTCGTATTTACCAGTGGGAAACTGGGATTTTTCGATAAGCCCCGACTTTCCGAGTTGGGGGCATGTCAGTAACGAAATGTCATGTCGGCTGCCAGCATGGATGCTGCTACTATAGTAAACGGTCAAGTTTTTAGCTTACTACCAGTAGTTTTGCATGTTAACTGTACAGTTTACGCTTGTGCACATTTTGTCCAACTGGCACTGATATTAATGAGGAATTTCAACAAAATAATATTATATAATATAAAATATTACTCATCTAATGCGTGTCCTGTTCGCTTCATTCTCTTCAAGTAAGGCTAAATAAACTTGCTGGTTTTGCCTATACAAAAACAGAAGTAGTACAAACAAAAGTTTTCTTTTGGCGCCACCACCCGACAAAAAACACTTGAACGTACATCATGTCGTAACTACGACCTCCGAACTCGTAAGTAGGACTTGAAGGCAGCATACTTAACCTACTGTTTGAAAACGGAAGCGCGTCACGGCCATGGAATGCAAGTAGCCATTTTTGACGTAGGTTGTACCGTGACGCGGGGTGACGCCAGGCTGCAGTGGCGGCGGGGATGGAGAGCAGAAGCGCGCCAGCGGTGAGTGGCTCGGTGCTCCGGCTATCTTGCTGCTCTCCACTCATCGGATTAGGAAGCGTGTAGTGAATTCGCTTCAAAGATGTCGAACTACGAACAGCAGAGAACAGACCCTGCTGAGACTTGGTTGTGACCAATTATAAGAATGGGGCGTTGACAATTGCGAATCGTAATTTTGTCTTCGCGGCGCGTGCAGGATGGAGTGAGAGATGTGACTGTGTAGTGAAGCTGAACGTAACGGCCTGTTCTATCCCATCGCCCATGTGCTGTGTACACGCAGAGCAGAGTTAGCAATCGTGATCAACTCCCGTCTCATCATTCCCATGCTTCAAATGCTGTTTACAATGCGACCTATTCAGATCACTTGCTTTTCTCGCTCTAGGAATAAGTCCCATGTCTTAAGACAAGGGATTAATCGCTAACTAATTAGCCAGGCTTTAAAATGGCTCTTGTATCCTAGTGCTGTAAATTAGTGGTCGCTAAGTCCTGCTATGACTGTTCCCACTGTAAACCAACTTGTATTGCTTTATCGTTGGCTGTGCGATTTTTCCGAAACGCGTATAGCAGCTAGGTTGATATATCTAGTTTAACGTCTGTCCTGCCCCCGCATAAGGCATGACGCCTAGCTTCGCTAACTTCTAACGTTTAGATACTCTTTTTTTTTTTCTCCTACCCATACTCGGCCAAACTCCTCCTCCTGCCCCACGATTGGCCGCTAGACCTCACTCTGTAGCTGGTGATTATACTGTTAAACGGTGCATCTTCACGAGCTACTACAGTAGAGGAGGGGCTTTCCGATACGGGTGGAGAAAATAGCACTGATTGTCTATAACTCGTTTTCCCTAAACGCTACTTACTCCTGAAATATAAGCAGCTAGCTGTGAGATGATCCAGATCATACGTTTACAAAGGCCACTCTACCTGCAATGCGGTGGAGTTTGAAAACTTTTGGTGACTACTTCGAAATATGGCCCAAATGCGAATGTTGTCTGTGCTGAACAGCTTGTAGTCCAGTGTCTAAATGACCTGTAAACGTTGTTTTTTTTACACATGCTGAGCCAGTAGCACTGGTAAGAATCAGCAAGAATGCCTTCTTTTCCATCATTTCAACAGCATCAGACTGACGTTGCCACAGTGCCCCAAACCGTATGGATTCAAGTCTCATAAATTCATATCTTGTCGAGGTTTCACTGTGATAGTTACAAGTTTGGGCTGTTTAATAGGACCACATTACGTTCTGTGAAACAGAACATTGACTACATTTTGTGTGTTTGTTTAGATGCTGTAATGTTAAATTCAAGGGGTATTTAACACAAGAAACCGAGTAAAATGGATACCCAAATGTTTCAGAGATACTGCTGGAAAATATGTTGGACTGCCTACCTACACATGCATCCCAACTGCCATTGCATTTTTAATTTATATGCTTATGTACTGTTAGGAACCCGTGTAGGTGATGCCATAACCTTAGAGATGGTCTGAGACTGTGGTAGCCTAGTTGGTTAATGTACTGCACTATGGACCAAAAGGTCCAGGGTTCAACTCAACTCCCCCCTCTGCCAAGCTGCCACTGTGTGTGTCCTTGGGCAAATCCCTTAACCCCTGAATTGCTTTGTTGGTAAGATTGGTCTCATTGTAAGTCTCTCTGCATAAGGGCCACAGCTCTAACCTGTAAATGTAAAAATGTATGATGGACCTGATACTTTTGTGACAGAAGCCAAAAATGCATTGAAGACATTATTACAAATACCCATGGAAGATCACATTCAATGAAGCCGAGACTCGATGATGAAGTGGAACTTGTTTTTGATTTTAAAGGTGAGAGAAATAAAGGAGTACTATTTACAGGAATAGGGCAGGCACATGCAATCATAACTGCGTTTAGATGATTGTTGCAGCAAAAGTCAGCACAACACAGAGACATTGGAACAAAAAGGTGTCTAAACAACCGAGTGAACAGTCCCTGTATCCAAATGTGAGCAGCAAAGTCACATGACCGGTACGGTAGTTTTTACAACACACACACACACACACACACACACACTAACAAACAAACACTAACAACACACACCAACGTCCTCGGATTTCCTGCTTAACTCTAACCTCGCCTCTGCTTGTGGATCCACAGTGTTGATTATTCTTTGAGGTGACCATCTGTTTCATGGCTGCAACATCCAGTGAGTTAAAGACCGTTTCTTAATTCCTATTCTAAAATTATAATTGTTTAAGAATGTACTCTTTCAGATTTGCCATGTAGAGCTTATTACTGTGTCCTTTTTTTTTTTTCTTTATTTTTTTACTTTTGGTGTGATGTCGCACTGATGTTTGTGTTGACCATTTCCTATTCATCTTAAAGAAGTTTCTTATGGAGTTTAAGGGTCAGGGCCTCTGTGCAAGCCACAATTCCTCTGTCAAAGTTTGCAAACACTTTTCTTTTTTAGGATCTTTGTTTTAGGAGGGCAGGGCTGAAAGTTGACAAACTGACTTGTTGGTAAGTAACCCTAGGATAGTCACTGAGATGTTCAGTCCATTTAGTCTACACCCACTCTTGTCTAAGAAAAGTCCATTGGTCCCCCCTCTATGACTTCCAATATTATTATCCTGTTGAATAGTGAACTTAGCTGAAATAACACAGCAACTCATCCTGTTTTAAAATTAAAACCCTAAATTATCCCAGTCATGATTACAGGAAGGATTTGGAATCTATCGTGGAATTCACTGGGTGCTAGCGGATGTTCACCAGGACAGGATACCGATCCATTGAAGCATTCCATAAACACCCCACCCACCAGACTTTCAGTAGGGTTTAGCGATGTGAGTTAAGAATTGTATCACAGTAAATTTTCCACTCTAACGAGATAACAATATATATCATGGTTTATAATAAAAATAATGTAACAGCGTTCCACTACAGTACCTGCATACCTCCCAGCCCCCTTTAAAAAGTTTGGCAGCCCCAAGTGGGATTTTGGAACGCGGTCCCTCAGATACTGGTTTTCTAGCTGTTTTCTAGCTGCTGCTAATTCCCACTTAGCCACTGGAGCTGCTGTGGTGATATATCATAGCACTTCATTTAAGTGTGTCCTACAAACTTTAGAGTATGTAGTTAAACCACCATTCCTTACCTTATGCCCGTCTTCAAAGAATGTTGAGGCTGGCTGCACTACCTTATTAGTATGTAGTGAGTTTTGCTTGGTGAAAGTCTTCGTTTGTTGGTTTTGAGTCCTATGGGTGGTCCTTTACCATAGTTGTCTAAGTCTCACTGTGATATCTCTGTCTTCACTTGTGCACTTGCAGAGGGAGTAGCCACACTGTGAATGAACTCCTTGCCTTGCTCAAGTTTATAGATTAACCTCATCACTGTCAGACAAAGTCCATAATGGGTCCCCTTGATGCCAATTGGCCTTGGATCATTTCCCATGCAGCAGCAAACCCCCTGGAAGCATGTAAGGTTCTACCGTCACTATAGGTAACCTTCTAGGTTTAAAGTATGCTTTGGAACACTGTTTCAGATTCATACACCAAGATATGCCGCAAGACCCCTCGGAACCGTAGCATTCGTTTATGCAAACAACTACACACAAAATGTGCAAACCATACTTATATAAATTGGTCCTGTTGTGTGTAAGTCCCTTTTCTCTACATCCTCTCAGTTGCTTATGTTTGTCAAGAGGCACTACGGATGCTCATCGAGACGGCCAAGCCAGGGTGTGTCCCCGTCCTCGAAGTCTATTTGAGAAAGGTGATGCGTACATTATGGACCGAACGGGCAACAGTCTTCAAGAAGAGAAAGACATGAGAAAGGTAGAAGAAGGAATTTCGACAGCTAAAAAATTAATTCCATCCTAAGTGTGGTGAAATGGCATTAACTTTTCAACATATGGTAATTGTGTCTCCTATGAGTTTTTGAACGATATAAGTTTATGGTGGGATGCTGTCAGGTGAGGTTGAATTTTTATTCAGCATTCAGGAATCACTGGTTCAACAGGCTACTGAAGGAAATACTAGACTCATTGAAACAAAGTTGTTAAATGAAATATGCATGTTATATTTTTTAAACCTTCATGCAGGTCGTCAGGGGGTGGACAAATCCAAATTCTTTATTCTATCCCACGAAAAAATTTGCTTTCTTTCCCATCCGCTCGTTGTGGGTGTCTTCCCGTAGTCCTGATTGTCAAAACAACACTGATGCAGATTTGGGGTTGTGAGTTTATGAAAGACAAAGTTCAAGCTGAACCCACAAAAAAATCATTTCAGATTTGCTGGATCACATTGGAATTTGGATAAATGTTCAAATAAATATTGAATTTAATCACAATTCATTAATTAATTGACAAATCTAAATCCTTGATCAGGTCTGGGACTGTGGTAGCCTAGCGGTTAAGGTACCGGACTCTGGACCAGAATTTCCAGGGTTCAAATCCCACCTCTGCCAAGCTGCCACTGTTGGGTCCTTGAGCAAGACCCTTAACCCACAATTGCTGGGATTGTAAGGTTGTATCAATTGTAAGTCGCTCTGGATAAGGGCTTCTGCTAAATACTGTAAATGTAAATGAAAATGAAAAGGTCATTTGTTTCTGGCTATGTTATTAGATAAGGATAAACAAACAGAAAGGGCTTGACATGTGAATCAGTGTTATTTTCCACATCTAGTTTGTGCCTTGTAGCGTCTTCATCTGCCTCATCTTGGCACCCTGTCTTTGGTGGCTTTTGTACTGGCAAACTGTCATCATGTACCAGTGGTCTCGTGGCTAAAGGCAGATTGGGGTATTCATTAGATTTTAAGTTTAGTACAGAAGCCAGATGCATTGGTCAGACAGACATGATCGTGATCTTTCTGTTCTCACCATATCATTGGGACTGCAAATAGAATTGATTTCTGAGTACCACTGAGCCATGCTCTCAAGCTGAATGCACATGTTGCAGAACAAATGTGAGGAGCCCAGGGTTTGTCATGGTCACCAATTTTACACCTGTAGTAGAGCTCATAGACAAGACATTTACTAGAGCTGTGCATGAACGCAGTAAATCCTTTTGTTAAGCATACTCACTATGCAATACCTGTAATACATGCACATCAATATATATCCAAGCAGGATCTGTAAATATGTGCAGCTTTTATAGTCTGTCTGCCAGTAGATAACCTGACTAAGCATCCTCAGGCAGTACTAAACGTTTACGTAGCACCTACACTGAATGCTTGCCCAGGCATGCTTGGAGATACCCAAACAACTTGCTTTGTGGGCAGTATACTAGTAGATTTAAATATGATGGAAAATCACAAAATGATGTTAAACAGGCTGGATATTGGTCAGATGTGCCTGATGCATCTTATCCAGAGGCGTATAAATAATAATACTTGATTCTTGGTTTTCATTTTGAGGAATTTTCTCGTTTTCATTAAGGCTTTAGTTACAGCCTTAAGTTAGACACAGTGAAGTATATAGACTTATTATTATTGTTTAAAAAAAGCAGAGATATTGGATTGGTACTCGGTTTGTGAGTTCAGGTATCAGAAGAGGGGAACTGGGATCAGTGCTTCTCTAGTTACAACTAAAAATGTGTACTTGATAGGAACATTTTAAGGTGATTTTTGTTATCAGCAGGTCAAAATCCATAAAATACACCCGAAGAGTCCAGATGAAATCTCTGTTGAGTGTAATTAAGAAGGTTAAAAGATGGGTAGCGTAGTTTTGTACAAATATCTGCATGTGCGCTCTACAGAGACTGCTCTGGGAATGGTCCTAATTTCTTTCAGAGACTTGAGATCAGGAGCTGTTCTGCTGCATATGGTTTAAAATAGCATACTGATGAAAAAATTCAATATTTAATCACAGTGCAGAGCTGTCGTAACTCCATGCTCTTGTCACATTCGAACACCAAAAGTGAAAAAAGATGATCCTTGAGCAGGCTCGAACCACACAGATAATAGTCTGAATGTACATGTCATTTCTCAAAAGGTGCAATAAGTCAGCATTTTGGAGCCATTCTTAAGGTGGTGCGCAGTCCTCAGTGTAAAAGTAGAAAACGAGTGCAGAGTATCAGAGTTGTTTTGATGAAACCTTAAGTACTGTTTGGCTATTCCATGCTGTTTTCTGTCACGCTACCAAGAAATTATTTAAGTGTATTTAATTTTTTTCGTCGTTTTTTTTCTCAGTTTTCTTTCTCAGCCATTTTTGACCTCTGCCCCTTTTTGTTTGGAGGACATTGCGGGAGAGGTTGTCTGTGAACCAATTGGATAATGTGGGTGATTAGCACATGGGGCACAGGCGTTTACTTAAACAACAATATCTGTAGCCTACAGAGCCGGAAAATTGCTTTAAAACCTTGCCGCCCATGTGAATTGTCCACCCCTGTTTATCTTCTCGTTATTACTTTGGACATTTCTTGCACACACACTTTTTAGGAGAACTTGTGATGAGGAATGGTGGTTGTCTTTCTTTCAGGCATTGCGTTCCCCACCAGCGTGTCAGTCAATAACTGTGTATGCCACTTCTCTCCTTTGAAGAGTGACCCCGACTACACACTTAAAGACGGAGACTTGGTCAAAATGTAGGCAACTCCCACTCAGACCAGTTGCAAGCCTGTTTCTTGTTGTCTTCCTTCCCTGCACCTTTTCTTTCACCCCTTCTTTTCTGCTCTCTCACTGTCTTGTGTGCAGTCTTTCTGCTCTGTTTCTTGGTGGTGCCTGTTTTTGTCCCTCTGGCGTTGGTGTCATCTGTCTGTCTTTGACTTGTACTGCACCTTATGTCATTTGTTTGTATTGTGCACCTTGTTAAATGTGATGAAGTCTTGTGGTCGTGTTTGATCAATTTATGTGAGTCTGTTTGATCACTTTTAGTTTGATCATTTGTTTAGTTTAAAGGGAGCCTATTGCACTATTAATTGACAAAACATTTTCTGTCTAGTTATCTCGTCTTACATTGTTTTTCTTTGTATTTCCCTTGCTCTTCTTTTCTTTTTCCTCTCTGTTCAGTGACCTTGGAGTACACGTTGATGGCTTTATCTCCAATGTGGCCCATAGCTTTGTTGTTGGGGCCAGCAAGGTACGTATGGAATTACTTTGTAATGGGTCTTATTATTATGGCCCCTTTTTCTAATAATATTAAAATATTATTTAAATACACCCAGGAAGCACCTGTGACGGGTAGGAAAGCCGATGTCATCAAAGCTGCATACATGTGTGCAGAGGCAGCACTGCGTCTTGTAAAACCAGGCAACCAGGTGAGTCCATGTGCAATTTTGACTGATGCATGTCTCTATCAGGTAAAATTTGTCAATAGAGGTATGTGCCATGCCATGATAACGTCCAGTCACCATACAGTACTGTGTAAAAGTCTTAGGCCACCATTAGATTTGTTGTTTTAGTAATGGTATAATGACCATATATAACATATTGTTGACAATTGGACCAAAGTTGGACAAGTGTAAGGGGAGGTCACACTAAATACTTGCCACTGTATCCTATAGAAGCTGAGTTTTTTTTTTTTTGTTGTTGTTGTTTTTTTAATATGGCATACAAATTTCCTGTATTTTCTGGTTGTATTCTAATAAAGAGACTGAGAAATAATAATATGCTTTCATTATACCATTGCTAAAAGAGTGGCATATCTAATGTAATGGTGGTCTGATACTTTGGCACGGTACTGTACATCAATGGTCCAACAAGTTTATTGTTCTTATTAGGGGCATTAAGTAGTGCTGGGCGGTATACCGGTTCAACCAGTACACCGGTGCGTTTTGCATATACCTCCATTTCGGTGCATAGCAGAAACGCAGCTCTAACAAATAGCCTGCAAATTATATAGTCTTTTTTGCGGCTGCGAGCGCTGCTGAGCTCTGAGTAGAACTACATCACCAAACAGCATGCTGGGTAAAGCTTGCTAGCCAGGTAGCATAACATACACCACAGCTTAGAAACAGTCTGATAACAGCTGGGAAAGGCTCCATCAGATTAAAGAACAGAAGACAGAACTGGATTATAAAGTGAGATCGGAGATGAAAAGAAGAACCACTTTATGACCACAGTAACTCTGGAGACTGGTTATGAGTAATGATTAACTCACAGAATTCAGAGTACGTCTTACCGGATTGAAAATACATCAGCCAAAAATAGGCACCTCTCTTTTAAGCTCTGTTTTTGCAGATTGCACAATAAAATCTGTTTACATTCAGCAACTGTTTCATGCATTCTGATTTTTGTAATTTTGTCAGGCGAAGTAAACCCTGTAGTAATCAAAGCCTTCATTATTTGCATATAAAACTGATTCAGCTGGTTTTAGCGTGATCGGCTTCAGCCGGTCTCATATAACCGATTCTGTGCCGGTCAACCACACATGAACAGCAGAGTGCTTTTACTAACTGTAAGTCATAATTCAGTTCAGGTCAGTTCATAATTCAAAGTTTCAGGAACTCGAGGGTTTGTTTAAGAGACATGTTTAAGGGTTTGTTTGCTGACATGATGATGAGGAGGAAGTGTTATATGTTTTTGCTGTGTTTTGACTGCTAGGTAGCTAGTCAACTAGATAGTTTCTCTAAATATCGCGTTACTGATGATGGACTAGGGACACTACTAAGGGGTTAGTTATCCATTTTCAACACAATCATGTCTCTGGTACGCAAACTTTTTTTGTAGCGTGCTGTTTGGATTACATACATGGCGAAAATAAGCCGTGAAGGGTCAGTAGAATCCTTAAAAATACTGTAATACAAATTTCTGGCTATACCGCCCAGCCCTAGCATTAACCCATATATTACCATGCCCGATACATTAGCTAAATAGAGTTGTAATGAGAAACGGGCAATTTGAAATGTAGTGGTACTTCGGTTCTCGACCACCTCAGAATGCATTTTAAGGAGAAAAATTTGTCTTGGTTCTTGTCGTTTGCTTGATACTTTCTTACCTTTTATGAGTCAAGTTGCATGATTCGTTTCAGCTGACACATCGGATCACTGTTCAGTGCGCAGTGATTCGGATTAACCATAGTTCTCGCTCAGTGCAGATCTCCGCTGTTTTTCCTTGTTTATTTATTTTTCCATCTACACTACAGTACATTATTATTAGTGCAAATAATCCCCCATGAAATTTGCTGGGTTTTTGCTGGGCTTTCAGGCTGCAGCTAGATGAGCACTTTAACACTCTACTAGAGTTCACCAATAGAGTGTTAAAGTGTTTTGCTTTCACTTTTCAATTTCAGTCCATGACTCACGAAATGACATGGAAAATTTTAAACTCGTTATTCTAAAATAAGCTTTGTGTTAATGATTTTGGTCAACGGTATGTCAATGTAATTGTTTTAAACATTAACTTGCTTATCATTACTTATCATAGTAATTATACAGTATTGACTGCTCTACCAAACAATCAAAACTCTTCAGTTCATGATGCATATAACGTCTGATGGATTTGTCAGAGTGTATCCCATTCGTAAATCAGGGAGCACATGTACAATACAGCTCCATTAATTCATAGAATGCCTTATACAGTGTGGATTTTCTGGGGGTCTGTAATGGATTAATTCAATTTACATTATTCCTTATGAGAAAACTTTGCTTGGTACTCATCGTTTTTGATACTCAACACGACTTCTGGAAAGAAGTACCACTGTATAAGTAGTGCAGGCGTCTGGGCAGGAAACAGCAGAGTAATCAGCGAGTAAGATTGAAGCATCGAGAGGAGTCCGAGCATTTCGGGGTGCAGCAGGATGTCTAGGATGAAGAGATATATAGAGATGTATATTTGGCACCAGTGTGAGGCATTTGGCTGGTGTGGTGCCCCTAATAAGTGCCATGCTGATAAGGCACAGGCTGGATCTTCTAGATGTCTGAGCGCAGCACAGTCGAGGGTGGGACGAATTTATTGGCTATTTACTCAACACTGGTACATTGTCCCATGCAGATTTGCTATATAATACTGTGGGGCAAAAAAGTATTTAGTCAGCCACTGATTGTGCAAGTTATTTTACTTAGAAAGATGAGAGAGGTCTGTAATTTTCATCATAGGTACACTTCAACTATGAGAGACAAAATGAGAAAAAAATCCAGGAAATCACATTGTAGGATTTTTAAATAATTTAATTGTAAATCATGGTGGACAGGTGTCTTTTATACAGATAACGAGTGGAGGACAGAAGAGCTTCTTAAGTAGAAGTTACAGGTCTGTGAGAGCCAGAAATCTTGCTTGTTTGTGGGTGACCAAATACTTATTTTCCACCATGATTTACAATTAAATTCTTTAAAAATCCTACAATGTGATTTCCTGGATTTTTTTTCTCATTTTGTCTCTCATAGTTGAAGTGTAGCTATTATGAAAATTACAGACCTCTCTCATCTTTCTAAGTAGGAGAACTTGCACAATCAGTGGCTGACTAAATACTTTTTTTGCCCCACTGTATGTGGTATATAAGTAACTTATATTTAATATAATGGTTTTTTGGACAGAGTCCAGATCACATAAAATGCAGTTTTTACAGACTATCATTCAACCTGTTACAAACAACTGGCAAATCTTTGCATGTAAACATGGCCATCTTTGCATGTAAACATGGCCATTATATATACACGAGTGTTAAGAGAATCCTATTTAAATGTGTCTTTTGTTTCGTCCTCCTTCCACAAAAGAACACCAAGTGACAGAGGCATGGAACAAGATCTCCCAGTCATTCAAATGGCAGTCCTCTTGAGGGGTGAGAAGTGTTTGTGTGGGATTGTCTTTTTTTTTTCCTTTTGGGGGTGGGGGTGTAGTTTTTAAACTTGTTGGTTTTTTTAAATGTTATTGTTAATTAGATTTGAATTGTTGTCTAAATTACCAAGTTAATAAGGGCTTTTGATAATGCTTTTCTTAAGACTGGGATTCATAAGTCACTTAATTTGTACACTGACCTGTAATATCCTCACTTGCTGTTAATTTGCACAGTTAATTTCATGTGTGTTCATACAAATTATAAAATATTCCACAATTATGATTATGATGTTCCTGTATGGAAAATGGTATACTTGCAGATTCCTAGTAATGAGTCTGTCACCCTTCTGTTGCCTGATGTAGGTATGCTGTCACACCAATTAAAACAACACGTTATTGATGGTGAGAAGACGATCATCCAAAACCCCACAGACCAGCAAAAGTAAGATGGACACACCACCTTGCCCTGTGTACAATATACATGTGTAAAATAGCAAATTTAAGAAAATGAACCTATAAAAGGATACCAGGCTTCAAATAGCCTAACCACCATTTACAAATAGAAATGGTGATAGAAAAATACACTTAGTCAGAGAGTCTTTGCATTTTGCTTACAGGAAAGACCATGAGAAAGCAGAGTTTGAAGTCCATGAGGTGTATGCCGTGGACGTACTGATCAGTACAGGAGAAGGGAAGGTAACTATACAAGAACCCTAGAAAACACACCAAATACAGACATATGGTGCCATTATTCACATAAAGCATAAGCATATAACAGTACTTCTCCTTCACAATTACTAAAAATTCACCCACATTTCGGCAACCGAAAATGTCACTTTCAGTTTTTGCCCAAAAAAGATAAAAGACGCACATTGTTTCCTGGAAAAGGTTAATATTGATCTCATTTTTTAAATTATGGGGTTTCTCTGCTGAAAATGCATTATCTTCATTATGGGTTAATATGCCTTAATCAAAATATCTTTAAAGCAGAGCTTATTGATGAGTTGGAACCATTAAATTACCTTTATCTTGGTCTTTTTGAGGCAAGAGATGGGGGTCAGAGGACCACTATTTACAAAAGGGACCCCAGTAAACAATATGGTCTAAAGATGAAGACCTCCAGAATGTTCTTTAGTGAAGTGGAGAGGCGTTTTGACGCCATGCCTTTCACTCTCAGGTACTAAATTTCCTTCAAGTATAATATGAATGTCAGCTGAGGTGTTTTAGAACTGTTACTTTTTATAAAGATAGATTCAATGTTTAAAGGGCTCTCTGACCTTGCTTCCTACAGGGCGTTTGAAGATGAGGGGAAGGCCCGGTTGGGAGTTGTTGAGTGTGCCAAACATGAGCTGCTGCAACCCTTCAGTGTACTCAATGAAAAAGAGGGTGAGGATCTGTACTTTCTGTGATGTATTGTCTCCTTTTCTCATTAAGAAAAGCCACCAACTGAAGAGCAATTGTCTTTCGTTCTTTTCTTTTTTTTTTAAGGAGAGTTTGTGGCACAGTTTAAATTCACAGTGCTGTTGATGCCCAATGGGCCTTTAAGAATCACCAGTGGACCACTTGAGCCAGAGCTCTACAAATCTGAGCATGACGTTCAGGATCCTGAGCTGAAGGTACAGAACATCTACAGTACTTACTATAGGCACAAAATCAGGTCTATTCATTTATCAGTTTGAGGGCCAGATGTGGCACTGGAGTGTGACTGGCCCATGAATTCAAAAGCAAGTCCTACCAGGATCCTTGACCACCTAACCAATGTATTTATTGACTAGAGCTAACTGGCAAATCCTGGTGAGGACTTTCTGAAATGAATATGCAGATGAATATGCACACACTGAGGAGCACAAATGTTTTTCCTCTTGATTTAGCTTTAATGAGTTTTTGACCCCGCAGAGGAGCCCTTGTTATGGCTAACAACAAGTTCCAGTTAGCTTCAATGGAGTAATTACAATGAAATGTGCCTTAAGCTTCCATTATTATGGATTATTTAAAAAATATGTGGTAGGATATTTGAAAATGAAACTATTCTGTAGTAAAATGTGTGAAGCTGCATGCTGCTATTTGATTATGGAAATGGCAATTATTTTGGTAGTGTAATTGACGCTCATGTCTTTGTACACAATGCTCAACTGTTGTGATTCACTTTGTCATATATAGTTATTCACTAGAGTTTTATCAACACTTTGCACCTATAAAGGTAAAATATTAGTGCTGTCAAAGGCTAAAAATATTTAATTGTAGTTTTATGTAATAAATCTAAATTTTTGCTTCCTTGTACTTGACATTAAAGATATTTATTTTTAAGTATGTACCTATACATTATCTGTACCTTAAGTAGACAACATGAGCTCCTACAGAATACATGTATTACATTCAAATTATTAAGAAAATGCAAATAACACAGCAGTGATTACCAAAGCTTTACCTTTTAAGTAGTGTTGCATATCATTAGGCACTCTTATTAGAATCAGCATGTGCAACCTGTTATCTTATGTGCCAGTTACGTTGACAAATTCGCAGTTAGACTGAATTCGTGTTTATGCGACGAAATTTCCTGTTGCACCATAATAAGCAAAGCCGGGTAAGGTAGCATCTGAAATCATTTAGAAGTCTGTTTTCTATGGGGGATTAGCAGTGGTTAGGGGATCATTTGGGACACAGCTCATAACTACAGATACATCACATAGTCATGCATCGAAAATGTGATTAACAGCATCACAAATACAGTACATTGCCATTATTCAGTTACTGCTGTTACAGTTAATATTGACAGACCTAATAATTGTTATAAACATAAGTTATAATTACAGATTCACTGTAGACCTTGAACTGTAGTTCTTCGTATTGCACAATCGGCAGACTGCCTCCCACAGCGAACTGACTACATCAACTCTGCTGTAAAGCCTGGTCTTGTGTACAAATGGTTAAACTTTTCTAGTGAACCTGATTTCTAAACGTAGAAATTTGAATGAGCAAGGGCCCTTTCAAGGATGGTTCAGTCTCTAACCTGCCTCGAACCCTAGCCTTTAATGTGATTTTTAACTGAATATTTTAGTTGTTACAGATTTGCATGTGATGTGAGATCGTGTTGGTTATAGCATACAGTGAGCTTTCTAATTAATATATCCTCATGATTTTAGTGACCATAATTGTGAAGGCTGAGTAACCAGTGTCCTGTGGTCAGTGGTCTGATGCATCCTAAGCATTTTTTTTTTTCCTTTCCAATTTATTTTACAGTCTCTGATACAGAGCTCTGCAAGTCGTAAAGCACAGAAAAAGAAGAAAAAGAAGGTGAGTCGTTTGCTCAGTTTCTTACTCGCACTGTGATTGTGCATATAAGATAATCCTTATACAGGTACTCCCTGTTTTATGATTGTACGATATGTGGACTTTCTAAATATAAATACACATTCAGCAGAAACTCTATTCTGAAGTTTGAATTTCGATGTTTCTCTGGACAAGTAATGGTACAGTGTGATCCTCCGCTGCACTCTCTCTGTGCTAAATGAGGAACTGGCAGTGCGTCATGTAGGGAGTCACGTGGCAGGAGTAATGTGTGCTGGGAAATGTAGTGAGGAAAAGTCGCAGTCACATAATTGTTTTGGGGTTTTTTTTCACTTTCAATACATTTTTCAATAAATTACATGATGTTCAAAAAATAAGCTTTATATTCATGATTTATTTTAATGTTATGTTTTTTAATGCTACTGTTTTAAGGATGTTTAAGGTTGGCTATGATATATAGAGTATATTAAACTCCTCGGTTTAATATAAATTTAACTTATGATGGATTTGACAGAACATATGCCCATCGTAAATCAAGGAGTACCTGTATCAAGGGGACTGTGGTAGCCTAGCGGTTAAGGTACTGGACTATGGACCAAAAGGTCCAGGGTTCAAATCCACCTCTGCCAGGCTGCCACTGTTGGGTCCTTGAGCAAGACCCTTAACCCACAATTGCTTGGATTGTAAGATTGTATCAGTTGTAAGTCGCTCTGGATAAGGGCATCTGCTAAATGCCACTGTAAATTTGATTTACCACCAATTAAAGTAATTAAAGTACTTTAAGTACTGTTTCCTGTATGCTTCCTTTGAATTTCTTGCTTTCCTCTTTATCCTGAGCCATATGTTCTTTTTCTCACAGGCTTCCAAGAATGCAGAAAATGCTACAGGGCAGCAAGTAGAGAATGACGTTGCAGCAGAATAGACTCTCTACACCCCCAACCAAAACCTACTCGTCTGTTTGCATATGCCCGCAATCAGAAATTCACAACATTTTGAAAGACTTGCAAAGCTAAATTGAAATGTTATCCCACTCTTAACCATTTGCCGATTGAAACCACTGAAGAAGAGCGACTCTTCAATGCATTGACAACCACTGGAAATATATCAGATTTAAATTGGACAACAGTGACTTTGTATTGATTTTCATATGATTCAATTGGCATTTTTTTAAGCTTGGTTTACACCAGAAACTGGAACATGCAATATTTTGGAGATGTAATTGATTACGAAAAAGCAAAATCTATTAAAGTCTTTCATACAGTTGCTGTATTTTGCAGTATTAGTTGTGGATCTAATAAAAATGTCTTGGCCCGATAACTTCAGCAATTAAAATAGTTTGAAAAGTGACAATAGGCTTATTTCTAAAGGCTCAAATGTAATTTGTTGTAAGCTAAACTTCCCATATTTAACCTTCGTCATTTTGCTTCTAGAATTCAAATAATGGTGTGTTGTTTTTTTTAAATTAGAATTGCTATAGACTGAACATTTTGGACTGTTACCCCCTTACACTGCCTTGACAGTTAAGTCAAGTCTTTAAAACAGGTGCTGTGTCTAAAATGACCGAGCTTAAAATATTTTAACAAATTTTGCATTGGCTTAATTAAAAAAAAAAAAAAAACACTTGTTTGACCAGTTAAAAGGTGTACTCCTATATAAAGTGACTTGTAAGGTGAGCAGCAAGGCCAACAGGATTAAAGCATTCCATTCACTTGTGATCATTTGCAAATATGGTCCAAATTGGGATGCAAATGTTTTTGGTATTCTGGTACATCTCTGATATAATCATGTAAATTTGCTAGGTTATACTTTCCAAAGAGTGTTGATTGAAATTAGACTCTCCTGACCCTAAAACAAGAGAGCTCAGTGTCATTTGGTAGAGGCAGAGGTATCAGGATATTGCTGATCTAGAACCACAGAGTGGTTGACTGAGCAGATCTGGTAGAAAGTGATGTGGCTGGATGAGCTCGTGCTTTGTTCCATTTCTAGTTCTTTGGGTGATATGATGTGCCTGAGACTTCTCCAGACTGACACAACCTTGTTTTTCTAGGAAAAATACTGTGTATGGGACTATTTTACAACTAATGAATAAAACAACACTTTGTAGTATTTCTTCTGCAACTCTGCTTCATCACTTAATGTCTAAATGTCAGGGTCATGATTTTCAGCTTTTCTCAAGGTTTGTGACTGTAAGCATTTTTTCAGTCTTTGAAACTCACTATGAATAGATTTTGTTTGTTTTGTGGGCTTGGTTCTGTTTTATTCCTTTTGGCTTCATAATCTCATAATTACAGGTTACATGCCTTTATGTAGTCGGCAAGCTGGTGCAGTGATTGGCGCTGTCGCCTTCTGTTACCCCAGCTACTGAGCTTTGGGTTTGTATCTCCGTCTGCCCCCTACCTGCCCATGTTATTCTCATTTATCTGTGTCTTTGGTTAACTAGGGGGCCTCATTTTCAGCATTTAAAATTGTACAGTGGTGTGTTTCCTTTATTCTCCCAATCCACAGGCTTCAAATTTTTTCTTGCTGGCTGACATGGCTGGTTGACTCTGAGATCCCGAGCTTAACTTACCGAAGCTTGCTTTCCACACGCTTCTTCCCGCTTCTTCAGCAATGTCTTTGCTTTACAATGATCACGTTGAACTATCTTGGATATTTTCAGTTTTGAGATATTTTTGGATACAGCTTGTTTTCCTCTGCTGTAAGATCTCTCTTTTTGACCTTTGTTAAGCTTTGCTTAATAATGGTGACCACCAACATCTCCTGAATGCAATCAATTGACCTGGTTTGCTGAAATAGCAAAGGGAAATTGGGGAAACTTGCCAGAAAATAATTAGGGATTAATTTGGAGCAGTTGTGCTAATTCAAAAAAGAATATATTCATATGCAGGCACAAAATGCATGGATGCATAATAACTGTGACTGTCTGTGTGTATCTGAACAGAGTTGGTTGCTGCCTTACAAACTGCTGCTGGATATACTATAGCTGTCCTGTGTCCTTGAATTAAATTAGGATATAGAAAATGGAGCGATTATATGCTTTGGGTATGTATGCTTAACATTTACAGCATTTAGCAGACACCCTTATCCAAAGCGACTTACAATTGTTTCAGTCTTACAATCCAAGCAATTGTGGGTTAAGGGTCTTGCTCAAGGACCCAACAGTGGCAGCTTGGCAGAGGTGGAATTTGAACCCTGGACCTTCTGGTCCAAAGTCCAGTACCTTAACAGGCTAGGCTACCACAGTCCTG
Organism: Ancistrus triradiatus; assembly: GCA_025084515.1. Taxonomy (NCBI): domain Eukaryota; kingdom Metazoa; phylum Chordata; class Actinopteri; order Siluriformes; family Loricariidae; genus Ancistrus; species Ancistrus triradiatus. The sequence goes on from JAJAGP010001495.1 coordinate 55,862, forward strand.
AATACATGCAGAATTATTACATAGATTTAACAATTTCCATGTTTCAACCCCGCTTTTTGGGGGATTCCAGCACCTATCCAAACACATGGTGCAGGTGTAAAGTGCTTGGCTGCCACACCAGTCCATCATAGCCCTGTTACCAAAGAAAACACAAGATATTCTGTATGTGAGTCAAACAGAAGGACTGTGTGAGTTCCATGCTGGTTTATGCTGTTTAATACTGGTGTGATGGCGGTTTAGTCCAAAATGCAACATATTCTGCTTGTATAGCAGGGAGGCCTGGCTATGGGTTTGTTGTTGCAGCGCTATTTTTCTGGAGGTTTCATTTCAGGTCTTTGGATTGAAGTCCACCACTATTAACCCATCAGCAAACATATTATATCTATTTTCATATCTTCTCCAAATCTTGGCATTGTAGTACAAATACATAATGCGGAAAAAGAACAGCTAACAATTTGATATTAAAAAATAAAAGTTGCATTTAGAAAAAGCATCTACAATCACCCATTTAATCAATATTTTTTTCCTATTGTATTGAGGATAATGGTGAGTAAAAATTGTAGTCAATATCAAAAATGTTTTTGTGTGCAAATGTGGGTCGTACACTCAGGATTACGGTAACGCGGGGACTGCGCTCTGAGCAGCTTCTGTATTAAATAGTGTCCCCTATTTTGATATATTTTACCGTTGTAGTATTAAAGACGGTAGCCTTTCGGTTGTGTATAGTGTCGTCACTTCCGGTGCTGCGCCGAGATCTGTTTCCACCGTAACTTGTTACGACGAGAGTGCATTCGGAAAATAGTGCCTCGTATAATTCATTTATAACGCGCCATTACGATATGTAGCTTAGAAGAAGAAATGGGCTCACCAGGAATATTGAGTATTGTACACTCACAAAGTTGTGAGAACACTACTAGTGGGACTAGATTAATTTGTAGTGAGCTCTTCTGTGGTAGACAAATGCCAAAAGCACACATTAGCTGCAGAAACTCAATAAACCCGAGTGAATGTGTGTGAAACCCGTGTGATAAACGTTCTAACAAGCTCACAAAACGTACTGTAGTCCTAAGAATGAGGAAAAATAAACTTGCTGGAGCACGATGCACTCTAGCCTTGGTATCTAAATAAAACCTCCATTATCTCTGTCTGGCAATTTGTTTCTAATGTAAGGAGGTGGAGAAAAAAACAACAGGTATAGCACAAACATCATGGCTACCAAAAATAAAGAGTAATAAGACCAAGAAGACAATCACATGTCCTTGTAAGCATGTTTGTTTGTTTATTGATTTATTTAACGTCGCTATCAGCATCAGTTGCCATGTTCAGCGACACACACAAGGTCACATCTACGCATAAGATTCCTCAAGACAAGTCGCATGTATATACACTCAAGTCAATGTCAATTTATCTTAATCAATTAACCTAATGCTGCCTTCAAGTGGTGTTGGAAATATCGTATTTACGAGATGACATCACATACACGTCACCGCAATGTCGTATTTACCAGTGGGAAACTCGGCTTTTTCGATAAGCCCCGACTTTCCGACTTTGGGGCGTGTCAGTAACGAAACGTCATGGCGGCTGCTGGCATGGATGCTGCTACTACAGTAAACGTAAAGTTTTTACTTTACTAACATTAGTTTTGCATGTTAACTGTACAGTTTAAGCTAGTGTACATTTTGTCCAACTTGCACTAATGTTAATGACGAATTACAACAAAATAATATTATATAATATAAAATATTACTCATCTAATTCGTGTCCTGTTCGCTTCATTCTCTTCAAGTAAGGCTAAATAAACTTGCTGGTTTTGCCTTTACAAAAATAGAAGTAGTACAAACAAAAGTTTTCTTTTGGCGTCACCACCCGACAAAAAAACACTTGAACGTACATCATGTCGTAAGTACCACCTCCGAACTCGGAACTTCCGAGGACGACTTGAAGGCAGCATAACACACGTCTTTGGACTGTGGGCAGAAACTGGAGTACCCGGAGTAAACTCACGCAGACACGGGGAGGACCCAGACCGCTCCACCCTGGGATTGAACCCAGGACCTTCTTGCTGTGAGGCGGCGATGCTACCCACTGACCCACCAAGATTTTTAATTAGCTTTCCACAGGGCTTTATCCTACCCTAAAGCAAATAACTCAAAAATATGTCATCCCATAAGAGCTTCGAAATAAATATCAAATTAAAAATGTAGGTACAGATTTAAACATTTTTATTCTTTGTTGTACTTGGCTGTTATTCTCAGTCATTACTGTTTGCAAATTTCCTACACAAGTTATGTTCCTATGTCTTAAATAATATTCTGTAAGAATTTAGTCTAATTTATATATTATTGTCCCTTTATCATGTGTGTCCTTATGAAAGTCCTTGATGCTAACAACAAAGCACTAACATTTCTGCTTTTTATTTGGTGGCATCATTTTCAGTGTATACAGAAGTCTGTACATTGATTTTGCTAGCTGACTCTGCAGTGTAGTATAATCAAGGTATTCCCAAAAACGTCTATGTTCATTTATATCCAAGGTTAGTTTGTTCTCTGTGCTTCCTCGCATGTGATAGTTACGTCATTTTATGGCTGCATTTCTAATGTAAATGAAGTAATTTGAGCAGCAATAAACCATTTAAAAGTGTGTAGAAAACGTTTTAACAGAAGAGCCCATTGAATTGCCAATACATAATGTCAACCTCTACATATGGAAAATCACACTTACTTTATTAAAGAGTCAGATAGGATCTCAAAACTTCTAGAACATTTTGGCTGGAACGGTTGCTCAAGTGGTTAGCATGGTCACCTCCCAACCATGGACTCTGCCTGTGTGGAGTTTGCATGTCTTCCCTGTGTTCTCATGGGTTAATATTTTTGTTCTATAGAAGAGCTATCCCAGCATTGGTGTGTGTGGTCTCAAGATTCTACAGGTTGAAAGGAAAAATCAAAGAAAGAACCAAGCCAGAGCACTGACTGGGTAATCCATTTTAAACACAAACATTAATAATCATAGTATTTGTCTGCCTATTATTATTTTAATTCTGTTGTCTGTTTTTTTTTAAGAGATATACCTGTGCACTACACACAAAAACTGTGTTTATATCAATGAAAAATACAAATGTTAGGAGGAAATAATCATCATCATTCTGGCGCTTGTCAGATGCGAGGTCCGCCCACTGCCATTCGATGCGCCAGAGACCAGACTCAAACCAGGCCGATTTAGTGTAATCAATTAACCTAACTTGCATGTCTTTGGACTGTGGGAGGAAACCAGAGTGCCCGGAGTAAACCCACACAGACATGGGGAGGACATGCAAACTCCACCCTGGGATTGAACCCAGGACCTTCTTGCTGTGAGGCGGCGATGCTACCCACCGAGCCACCGTGCTGCCCGTCAAGAGGAAGGAATAATAGTAAATAACAACAACAACAACAACAATAATAATAATAATAATAATAATAGCGTAAACAAGCCTAAAGTACAATAAATAACGTTTTACTGTTGCAGAAAGGCTGGTAAGTGTCCATCCTTAATGTGATAGTTTATTCAAATCGCTGGAGCGTTACAAGCGAATTATAATTTCACAATGCATGAGATTGAGAGCGACCCGAATGCGCGATACCATTTTTAAATAAACAACTTACGGCCTCTAGTGGTAACAAGTTACGGTGGAAACAGATCTTGGTGTAACACGGTTTGCACAAACCGCCTAAACACCGGAGGGTAAGGCAACTGGAAGAGCGGGTTGAAGGTTGTGGATGGAAGCATGGAGTGTGTAAGTGCTTCTTATTAGATTTTTTTCACAGTAGGAATAACAAACAACTTGTCGTGTACATTTGGTACACCTAGCTAGCTTAGTTATTCTTCTAGCTGGCTAGCGCTGTGAACAAGTTTTGGCCAGTTCAGGAAACTAGCTCGACCAGAGGCTGTGTCCCAAACCGCGCTCTACTGTACTTAATAGTATGTACGAAAATAGCACAGTTACTATTGATTACGTTTGAGTTGACGTGTAGGCAGTATGCGGTTTGAGACGCAGCCTAACGCTTTTTGTAGTAGCGTTAGTAAAACTAATTAGCTTACGATAGAGAAATACATCTATACAGGAACTGTACAAAAACTGTAGATATACAAATATAGAAAGCGGTTTAACATGTCTTAGCGCAAAATGTATTATAGTAAACATTTATACAACAAACGGAATGTAGCTGACATTAGCAGAGTTCCGTGGCGTTAAATAATAACCTTATGCTATTTATTATGCAGTATTAGATGTGTCGTAATATTGTTTTAGCTCACTGCTGTTAGTGAGTTCATGTTTTTTATGAATTAACACTGTTGAGGTTGTATATTACACAAGCATAGTTATGAATGAATAGCTTCTACATCAAGGGTGTTACACACTACCTGGAATGCTGCAGTATTGAGATTTGTTGCAAGGAATTTGGACCTGAGTATATGCCTGGCTAACGTGTTGGGTTGCATCCAAGAGACGCAAGTCCTTTTGGGTTCAATCTCAAATCCTTGTTTAGTTTAACCTGGAAATAACAAACGTCCGAGCCTGCTTGTGGAGTCCCATCTCATGACAACAACAAACAAACATGATGTAACCCGTGTGTGGCAGAGGTATTGGACTGTCACAGGGTGGAAGACACCCCCAAGCTGCCCTCGTTGAGCCCTTGAGCAGTATCCTTCAGCAGCTTAGATTTAGTCTCGTTGTGTTGTGTCTGTCTTAAACTGCATGCTACAGTACTAAAGAGGATGTCAGAATACTACATAAATAGGGTGACAATACCTGTTTGGTTGTGGTGTTACTCACGATTCAATTTGGTACATAGTAGTGATGCACGATATATCGGCGGCCGATATATGGACTTTTTTCAGTTATCGGCATCGGTCCGATATTAGAATTTTAGCCAATATTATAACCGATATTTATTATATATTTACATATGAATATTTCTTGATTTTTTTCTTTTTTGGCTGTTACTCATTATGCAAAACATCTGATGTTGCTGACTGTATAGTTGTTGCAGCTCTATTCTTTCTTGGAGGTTCTCAGTCATAAGCTTTTTTATACACTTAATTGTTGCTGCCTGTACCAGTTCAAGGTAGTAAAAAAGTATTTAAAACATAAAATGAAGTTAAACCGTTTTCCCTTTGAGTGAACTGCACCTTGTGTTTACAGTAATCATCATGTCTGATTTAACTGTTTGCATTGTTTATTTTATTTTATTGCAAAAATGATTTACTGTGTTTGAAATGCAGAAAGGTTAAATTATCGGTTTTTAACCTGGGTATCGGCCACAATAATGTACTAAAAATCGGTTATCGTATCGGCCAAAGAAATTCAATATCGGTGCATCCCTAGTACATAGTACTGAGTTCAAGATTCGATTTTCGATTTTTTATTTGTATGTGAAACAATGCACATTTTCTTGAATAACCTTTTAAACAAAAAAAGCTTCATTAAAATAAATGACTAGAAACATTATTATTTCTGAAGAGTAACAATTCAAAATAATGTGTACAATTCCTGTATTCAAATTAAATTTTTAGTCTGCTGCAATTAAAAGAAACTAGGAGTTTTAAATGCGTACGGGAGCATGACGTGTGATTGGGCTCTCTGATGTTCAAAGAATGCAGTTGCATTAGATGGCTTAATAAACAGGACACATTGCGAGACATCTACTGATACCGCAGCACTGGCTTTTCTGTAGAAAGCCAATACTTTGCATTGCTCCTGAACA